>PVKE010006545.1:0-21438 GCA_004027555.1 Craseonycteris thonglongyai | reverse complement strand
AGGAAGAGACTCTGCCGTAGCCCTTCTGGAGTTAAGAGGCCCAGCCCGGGCCAAACCAACGTGGCTGGGCTGGTTGCTCAGGTGCCATCCTGAGCCCCTACAGTAGCTGAGGGGACAGAGAGGGGACCCCTGAGAACTGGGCAGGACCCCTCGTCTCACACACACTTTCCCGAGCAGGGCACTGCCCACCCCCCCAGCTGGGTCCTGAGCACAAGTCCAGGGCCCCCCACGGCCGCTCCACCGAGTCATGGAGCCCTCCCTAGCCTCTCCCAGGAGGCCTGTCACCTCCCAAGCGTGTCACCCCTGCTTTGCCCAGACTGCTGGGGGTCTGGCAGCCAGTAGGCGCTCCCAGGGGGCTGCTGTTTGGGGTCAAGTGCAGGGGTGGTCAGCGGAGAAAGATTAGGCCCTGTCTCCGGTTCTGAGTCAGGTCAGTCCCCTACCTCACTCAGGTGGGCCAACAGGTACTGTCCCCTGCTGGCCACAGCCTTTCCTTGGGGGTTCCTGAACCCCCCAAGGGAGGCCAGCCCAGCAGGTGTGCACGTGGCTGCGTGCACAGCTGGGTGCTGGTCCCCGGGTGCTGGTCCGCATCAAAGAACACAACAGAGGCAGCTGATGTGATCATCAAGGCCAAGGGCAAACTGGCACAGGATGGAGTGAGTGGGTCTCAGCCAGGCGACCAGTTCCTGAGCCATCCTCTAGGGCGGGCCTGAGCAAAGCACTTTCCCTCAGCTGATGCCACCCGCCATGTGGCCTCACGTCTGTCACTTGCCCTTCGTGCCTCATCTGACCCGACAGGAACGGATAAGAGTCACACGACACAGGGAGGGCGCTGAGAAGGCATCTGGGCCTTTGGGTGCGTGTCATCACCAGATGACAGGGATGTGGGAGCAACTGAAGCCGGGGGTGAGGTGAGCTTGCCCAAGGTCACCCAGCCAGCAGGGAGCGGGTCACACTGCCGAGAGCCTGCAGGAAACAGAGGGGGAGGAAACAGTGTTGGTTTCCCACCTCCCTCCACGGGAGAGCGGGCAGAAGTTGACCTCACCGCCCAGGAATCGATCGGCAGGAGGCTGTTAAAAACCACCTCCCCACTGAGTCTGCCACGGGCCAGGGCCGAGGCATCCTCACTGCGTGCCCTGCCCAGCCCTTGGGCACTTAGAGCCAGACCACACTGGGTGTGCAAGGCATGCATGTGGAGCTTGGACCTGCAAGGTTACACACGCGCGTCTCAGCTCCCTGACTCACACTGTGTGTTCCTGGGGAGAGAGATTTCTCCCTGACAGCTTCCCAGCCAGAGGCAACCATCAGCTCTCAGCACAAAATGAGGCAGGGGTGAGAATAGCTTTTTATGCCAACGAGGGCTCACACCTGCAGAGCAGACGCTCTGTGGAGGCCACCTGCTCACTGTACTTGCTCAGCTGGGCTTGAAATCTCAATCCTTCCAGCAAACACCGTAGAGATGGGGCAAGATCACAGAGCGAGTGCTTGGGGGCTTTCCCAGGGAGGGGTGAGGGTGTTGAAACAATCTGGGCCGGCCCCACTGGTGCTGAGAGAACTGGCCAGGAACTTGAGCCCGGACCCACCAAGAACCTGGGAACCAGAATGTCCTGGAAGGGACACCAGATGATTTATCTGGGGTTGTTGCGACTAGGGGGCCCGTGACCCCTGGCTGGGCCACCACTGGGAGCGTCACGTTTCAGACATTCCCTTGTCAGGTATTCGGAGCTAATGGGCTTTCTTATTCTTACACCACAGAGGTTTGCAAAGACCTCCGGTCGTACTCATGAGAGCTGTCTGGAAAGTATCCCGCCTTGTAATGTGAAAGGTAGAGGCATGCATGGCTAGATCGTCTTCCAGGTCTCACTGATCTCACTGTCTCCTGCCTCAGCCTGACCCAGAGCCACCCCGGCTCCAGGTGACACACCATGACCTGGCACTGAGGGCTCTGGGAGCTTCAGTCAGCCAAAGAGTAACACCCAGGAGGGGACAGGGGAAGCAGGCGACTGGACCCTCTCCCCACCTGTCTCCAAGCCAAGGAGACATTTTCAGTTGATTTTTCACCTAGCATAGCCTCTCTATATTCACATCCATTGTTCATGCATCTACATAGCCACATACTCATAACATGTACCTGCCCACTCATCCATCCATCCATCATCCATCCATCCATCATCCGTCCATCCATTCATCCATCCATCTACCCATCATCTACCCACCCATCCATCATCCCTCCATCCATCATCCATCTATCCATCCATCCAACTCATCCACCCATCCACCCATCTACCCACCCTCCATCTATCCATCCATCCATCCACCCATCATCTATCCACCTATCCATCTATCCAGTCAGAAAACCTTTTCCCTTTTCTTCGTCTTGACTACTGAGCATCTACTAATGCCAAGTACTATGTTCACCAACTGAGGACACAACAGTAACCAAACTGAAACATTGGTCGTAAAGGGAAATAAATGACTACTCTCCGGTCCTCCCAGGGAGCAGATTTCCACCAGAGGGCAGGACCCACGTGGTCAGAGGCAAAAGGGGAGGGACACAGAGACCCTTTGGGAAGGAGGCAGGAGGACAGAGCAGCAGAATGGTCCTGGCGTTCCCCCCTCCACCTTCATGCTCTGCCAGGCAGGGCTGAAAGGGCACCCCGGGAGCCTGGCAGCATTAACCTCAGGAAGGGAACTCTCCTTCCCCCTGGCTCCTTGGTGGGCAGGTGGTATGCTCCCTGCCCCAGAGGGGCAACCACCTTCCCCTCTGACTCGGCTAAGGCAGGGCCAGGCCCAGGCCGGGGGCCAGATCCTCATGCCAATTTGGCTCTTGGCTCGAGCAGCAAACACCGAGCTTCTGCAGGCAGGGAGTTGCCACTGAAGCACTCTGGGCCCCGATGGGGCCGAGGGGTCCACAGCCTTCCAGCCCAGCCCCTGCCGCCCATCCAAGGCCCCCCTGTGGGTGTGGGTGACTCGGGAGGTTCTAGCGTCTGTCCGATTCTCAAGACTCAGGCAACCCAGTCGCGGAACAATGACAAGTCTTGAAACAGCCCTTCACGGCTCCCCCCGTGGAGAATCATTTTAGGTCCAGCCAAAATGCAGCCAAACGGAAAAGGACATTGGGAGGGAAAGGCCAGGGCTGGGCCTCCCGCCGCGAGGAGCAGGTGGCTGCTCAGGCCAGGGGACTGTGTGACGTGGGCTGTGGGCACGGTGAGTGGCAGTGACCCCGCAGATCCCATGGCCTGGCTGACCGGTGTGGCCCCATCGCCATCCTGGTGGGGACACCTCAGGGCAGGTCCTGGCCTCTCGTAGGCCAGGTTGGTGCATCCAAGTCACATTTGTCCCAAGAGCTAGGCCACCCACAGCTGCAGGGAGAAGCTGTGGAGTGGAGGTGGCCTCTGGGGAGGCGAACCCAGCATCACCGAGAGCGTTCAGCAAGGTCACCAGGCATGAGTTTCTCCCTTACGGAGCTGCATTTGCAAAGCCAGCACTTAGAGAGCCCCTACTGTATGCCCAGAAGTATAATACATGTGCTGTTACTCCTCACTCGCCCCATTGTACAGATAAGGAAACGGACGCTTCAACAGGGCAGACGGTACCCACAGCCCGCCCTCCAGCCAGGCAGAACCACTACTGCCTGGATGTTCTTTCTCATTCTTCTCTTCCTGCCCTGCGGGCATGGCCCGGGAGTGCCTGCAGGGACAAATGCTCACGTGGCTCCAAGGGCCCGGTGGCTTGAACCTGTTGCTGGCAGGGGAAGCCCCCATCATGCACTATTCAGGGGTCTCCCTTGTGCGCCTCTGCCCCGTACTTCCTGGGGTCACCTTGCAAATACATCATCCACACCCTTGTCCTGGGGTCTGCTTTAGGGGATACCCACAGGAAGACAGAAGTGTGGTGTCCTGTGCTGAGGGCTTCGTGAGTGGGGTGGGGGTGACATAAATGGGGTCACGTCTCTCTCCACGTTGCTTCCCTATTAATGTCTTTGTACTCCGACAACTATAAACGAATATATTATGAGGTTCTCAAAGGCCGGGGTCACATTCTCTATGCGTGTATATCGGCAGGGCCTAGAATGATACCTTACACACCGTAACGACTCAGTAACTATTTCTAGAATGACAGGACGTGAACTTCACTCCTGTGGTTGGTCACTCATCATAGGCGGCGTGGGAAGTACCCCAGTGGGAGAAATGGGACATTTATACATAAAGCAGGAAGTGACCTATATCAGGGGTCCCCAACCCCCTGCCACAGATGAGCACTGGTCCATGCCTGCTAGGAACCGGGTCACACCGCAGTACCTGAGCGGTGGGCAAGCCAGAGAAGCTTCGTCTGTACTTACAGCCGCCCCCCCACGGCTCACATGACCCCCTGAGCTCCGCCTCCTGTCAGAGCAGCGGGGGCGTTAGATTCTCACAGGAGCACACCCCCTTTATGAATTGCACATGCGCATCACCCCAGCCCAGGGAAAAATGGTCTTCCACGACACCGGTCCCGGTGCCTGAAAGCTTGGGGACCATGGGTCTGTAACGTTAGGGAAATGTGGGTACCATAGGAGTCAGAGAGGGGAGGGCTCGCGGCTGACCCCTGGCTGTGAACTTGCACAGGGCAGGGGGAGTGAAGAGGCCACAGGCAGGGGACCTAGACAGCAAAGAGCAACACAGGCGGCTGCGTGTGTCTCAGGGCTGGGCTTCACACTGTCACTGTCACTGCCAGAGACAGGCCTATGGGAGGCGGGGATGTGGGCCTTCAGCCACCGCGGGCAGGACCCCCTGCGCGCAGGTCGCACAGAGTGGGGTGGGAGCTGCAGGAGGCCCTGCCCAGGCTGCTGACTTGGGTCCCTCTCCCGTTTTCTGAGCCCCACATAAGAAGGCAGCCCTGTGACCGGGGAATGCCCAGGCCGCGGGGTGCCAGGAAGTCTGGTGTGTGGTGCCAGCTGTTTGCGAGAGCTGGCCGGGCCCCGGAAAGCTGTGACCAGCTGTCCCCAGGGAGGCCGCGCGGGGGAGTGGAGGAGGCAGCCCCTGTCCTCAGGGAGAAGAGGGGGGCCCGGGCCCCGCTGGCCCGAGGTGCACGTCCATCCCGAGCCATAGACGGCCCTGCCCCTGTGTCGTAAAAACAGCTAGATGGCACGGGTGACTTTGAATCGAAGGAACGGAGATCAGCAGGCGTTTTATATAAGACATTCAGGGAAACCGAAGAACAGGTCGGTACAGGAACGACTGCGTATGAGGATACGCGATAGCAGGCGAGACTGAGCTGTGCGGTGGGAATGTGGGTAAGACATCCTAGAAGCCTGTAGAACAGGGCACAACGTGCTGCATGAAGCTGCCCGGCCCCTTGCCCCCCACCCACGAATGCTAAGCGCCTAGACACACGCGGCACCCCAAGGTGCACGCACAGACACCCCAAAGGCTCAAATGGTGCCCAGGGAGGGGTGCCCATGCTGCCAACTACCAATAGAGAACCTGGAAGGACTGATGAGCCATGCGGAGCCCGGGGGCGGGCCTAGATTTGGGACAGGCCGGCGGATGAGATTTGGGCAACTCTGGCGACTGTCTGAACTTGGGAAATGAGTCAGAGGAAGGAGCCCCGTGTGACTCATGTCCCCGGGCAGCGAGGGCTCCCTGGTGGTGAGGGCAGGGATGTGGAGTGCAGGGCTGGGGACCCTCTCCTTTGTGTTGTATCCTAAAGCGGCTTTGCCGTCTGATGTCCACACCGCAAAACTCGCTCATCGTCGGGGTGCAATTCACGGGTTCTTGAGGCAGGTACAGAGTCGGGCCACCTCAGCACAACCTTGTTTCCGGGAGCCGGGGGGCTTTCCAGAGGCTGAGGGGGTGAGGTCAGGCCTGCACGGGGGAGCTGACACCCCTCCTGCAAGGCGATGACATGAGACATGTTGCCATTCCTCAGGGCATCACGTGCAAAAGGGCAGCACCCGTGTCAACCCACGCGTCCCAGCTTCTCACGGGCCCTGTGGAGAGAACCCCTGTTGCTTGGGCCACGGTGCTGCCTCCCTGCCCGATGCCCTGCCTCAGCCCCCTCTGCCCCTTCCTGCCACGCTCCAGGCCGCTGGCCTTCCCAGAAAGTGCCAGGCACATCCCCATGCCAGAGCCCTCCGGTCCCTGTGCCCGGAACGTGCCCTCCCATGAGTGGCTTCTTCTCTCCTTTCAGCCTCCCTGCCCAGGTGGCCCTGCGGAGCCCCCTTCCTGACACCGGCTGGTGTCTGCCTAGCACCTGCCGTTCCAGGGAACCATCCACTGAGATACAGTTCTGCTTCCCATCTATTTCCTTCCCTAGACTCTCAGCGCCTGGAGGGCAGGCCTCACCCCTGCATGCTCACCCCCGAGCGCCCCCCAGAGCCCAGCACAGAACCTGCGACTCCGAAGGTGGGTCGTGCCAGTGAATGGGTGAAGTTTGAGCGCCAACCGTTTCACAGTTAGATTGTGAAACCTTAGTGCTACCTCTTAATTCCCCTTTTGGGCACTGCCTTCCTCCTATAAGAAACACGGGCCCAAACCCCCTCCCTCCTAACCGCTGAGGAGAGGCGCAGACCTTTGCCAGATTGTCCCACACCTCCGGCTGCCTGTCTAGACGGCTGGACACCCTCCGTTTTCTTCTGACACTCATCCTATACCAAGTTGTGCCCCGTAGCCCCTGCCAGGCTGGCCGGTGGGGGTTATCTGTAGGAGAGGGGACTCCAGAGAAGCCTGGACTTTATTTCTGTAAAATTGTGTGTTTATTCTTACGTGTTTAAACTTCAGTCACCTTCCAAGCACTCTGTTGGTTGCAATACACCTATTGCTTTTCCCGCTGTTCTGAACGGTTTTTCAACTCACTGATTTTGCTGCCTTTTAGCGCTTCTGCCGTTTTGTTTGTTTGTTTTACCTCTTCCACATCGGTAAAACATTTCTCTTTAAGAACTTTTTCAGGGAAGCCGGGATGGCTCAGAGGGTTAAGCGCTTGCTTTGCAGCCCTGGGGACTGAGGATCGAATCCCGGCCTCGGTCCGTGTAGACCCATATGCTGAACTGGGGTGAGCTTCCCATGCGGGAGGCCCCCAGTTCGGTTCTTGCCCCCCAGTTGGGCCCCTGGCTCCAGGGGGCTTGTCTCCCATGCAGGAGGCCCTCAAGCCCAGTTCCCGCCCTGTGTGACCCCCACCCACCTGTGTGGAACAAAACCATGTTGAAAACTGAGGACGTACAACTATGAAGACTGCTCTGGGCCCTCCCCCTTCTCTCTCTCTCTCTCTGTCTCTGTCAAAATCAATAAAATAAATCTTTAAAAGAAAACAAGAACTTTTTCATCAGAGAAACAAAACTGAAAACTGGCTCAGGCGCAATGGGGTGGATAGGGAGACTGAGGCCCGGGAGTCAGGCCGTGTGGGGTGGAAACCTGCTGAGCACTCAGCGCAGTGTGTGTGGGCAGGTGCGTTGTCAGGACACACGCTGTTTGTGTGACTCACCCGTCGTGAAATGGGCCAACACGCTGAGTCTCCAAAACCAGTTCGCTGAAGCTGAATGCAGCCTCTCACAACACCAGCTGGTCTGGGGATGCAGGTGAGTTCCTAGGACACGCGCCTAGTGGGGCAAGCCTGCCTTCCAGATCATTCCGGCTTTTGGGGGTCCCCTCCCTTGTATATTAGCCAAGCCCTGTGCCTAGGGACAGCACCCTGGCCCGAGGCTGCAGCTCTTGGGGTCTTACAACCTACTCAAAGCCCAGCCCTGCCTGTGGGTCTGTCTTCCCAGAGCCCCAAACCACATGCAACTTTCCTGTCTTGTGTGGCTTTCTGGCACGTGGGATCTTCTCATTTCTGATGTCTGGGGAAGGCCTTGAAGTGTCGCTCCATACCCTGCCGCTCTCTGTCCTCTCTGTGGGCTCTGGGACACACCGTCCCTCTGCAAAGGAGGTTTCCGTTCTTTCTGTGTTGCTGTTTGGGAGCTGTAAGGCCGGCGCAGTCACCACCACGTGCTGAAAAAGTAAGACATTATCCATCGCCAGCATCAAAGCAGGGTGGAGCAGGACGGTTTCAACTAGGGCCAAATTTCCCGAAGAAATTTGGCCTCCTGTCAACTCCCCTTGCCCGAGGCTGACATTCCCAGCACATTCTCATCTGCTGTCCAGCAGTCATCAGAGTCCATTAAAATCCCATTCTATGGTCTCAGTGCTCACTGCAAGGAAGGAGCCAACATTTCGCCACAGATAACATATTCGTTGTTTCTTGCAATTGGGCTGTGGACTGAGGATAGTATATATTTTTTCTGGAAGTATAGTTTTAACCACCTAGAAAGCTTAATTAAGCTTTTCTGCTGTATTTCTTTTTAATTGAGTTAGCAGCAGAATATTTTTGGAACGGAGGTGATTATTTCGTGTAACAGATACATGTCTAAATATTCTTAAACCGCTAGGTAGGGCAAAGCATAGCTAAAGGATGGACTTCACAAGTCTAAAAGTATGACTTGTTTTTACACACATCGTCACTGTCGTATCTATTTATTCTGTTTAGTCACCATTTATACCCTGCATTCTTTCTTCCTAAGAACGAGGTGGGGGCAGTGGTGGGAGAATTTTTTTTTTTTTTTTAATGCTTTACAAACTGGCAAGCATTGAGCGTTGTTTTCAGTTCCCTTTGGTTTTGTTGGTTTGGGTGAGCTTGCTTCCAAGAGTTCGGTCTCATTTGGACTTTTTTCTTGTATGGAGGGGAAGCTAAGTCTCACTTAGAGGTGAATGCTCTCTGTATGTTCCTTCAAATAGTAAAAATAACATTAAAAAGTTTTCTTAGGAGGAAGCTACAGGTTTAAAAAGATAGCAGCCATTTCACTAAAACAATGAAGTGTGGAGCGTCTCAGAATCTTATGGTGACAAAGTACCAGAGGGAACGTTTTCCAAACAAGGCTCTCTAGTTAGACATCAGTGAAAAACATGAAAAATGGTCCAAATGAAACTTGCAGATTTTTCTAAAAGGTTCCTTGTCTACAAAGCGGCGCACAGGTGATTTTCATATCGATAATGTGGAAAATGCAGTTTGAAAACTATGGCGACGACAACTCCCGGGTAAGATCACTAAAATCTTTACAGATAAAGGGGAACATCTAATAGAAATAGAGTGACTGATCTGAAGTAGAAATCGTCCACGTTTGCACAAATTATCTACAAGTTTGGCAAAGGGGCTGAGAAAGAACCTGTGAGAATCCTCAGGGTGAGGTGGGGCGGGTGTGATGAGTTCTATTTAAGGAATTTTCCACATCCTCGTGGGGAGGTTGCCAATTCAGATATAGCAGTGAGATCCACGCAAAGATATGGGACTGGGCAGGACTGTCCCAAAGGAAGGTGGCGTGTGAAGACAACTCCTGGAGGTGGCCACAGGCGCAGGCAAACATCAAGTCATTTCTTGCTTTCTCCTTGATATTTGTGCTATCAGATGATTCTGACTCTTTAATCTCACATTTCCATGTTTACCTTTAGAGTGCGTGTGTTTCCCCGGATCTCTTTTTTCTCTGCCAAACACTGCACATCCAGGGGTCGTACGTAAAGGACCGTCCACCATATCTTCTGAAATTGTACATTATCTCCTTCCTGAAGGCCACGCCTGTCCAACCCATGACCCGCAGCCCACATAGGGTCCAGAATGGCTTTGACTGCGGCCCAACACAAAGTCGTCAACTTTCTTAAAACATGATGAGATTTTGTTTTTGCAATTTTTTTTTTTAGCTCATCAGCTAACATGAGCGTTCATGTATGTGTGGCCCAAGACAATTCTTCTTCCAGTGTGGCTCAGGAAGCCAAAGGTTAGACGCCCTTGAGTTAGGGCTTCTCTTCACCTTCAAATAAATACTCAGGTTGGCCTCCCACAGCGTAAACAGGGACATGCTTGCAGCCTAAGTTTCCTATAAGCAATCTCAGCTGCCTGCCTGGAGGGAGTCCCTGATACCAGAAAAATCAGGGCACCGCAAGTCCTGGTAGGACAGGTTTGCTAGCGGCAGAGAACCCAAGGGTGCCAAATCCACACACTTTTTTCCTTGCACTTGGGTTCTCTTCCACTAAAGCGGGGTGCATATTGATAAAGTAAAACAGACAAAGACAAGACGTAGGTGACTGCTAAAATGACGCTCGTTTCTGAATAACGTGTTCTTCCTGAAGAGGTCGTCTTTTCCATCACCTCCTTCCTCCTTCCTTTGCTCCTTGCTCTAATCCCTTCACTCTTCACACTTCTGAAATCGCAGTTCCCTGCTGCTTGGAGGGGAGCCAGGCTAAATCCCCCAGAGGGTGCGGCTTGCTCTTCCACTGACTCACACCCTCTTCCAGTGCTTCTCCCTGGTACTAACACAGCTTTCTGTGAGGTGCTTGTTCCAGAGCTGGGGCCCTATTTCCTGTCTGCAGTGACCCCGGATTCGTTCGCTGACTGTACATATTGGGGCCTCACATCCGATGTAAATCAATGCCGTGGATTTTATACAAAACAGAAGCTGGAGTGATCAAACCGCCGCTCACTGTTTTTGTTGATGTTTTTTTTTAAATATATGCCCAATGGAAATGTTTGGGGGAGAACCACTTTACTGAAAACTGGCATACTAGGCAGTTATACAAATATAAGTCTATTTTACATTAAATCCTACTTCAGGGCTTTAGTCACAGTGAATTTGACATTAAATAAAAGGATGAAGTTTTCCAACATAGCTCTGGTCGACAAGAGCTAAATTAATATGTTTATAAAACTAGTAGCAATATAATACGTGCTTATAATTACTGTATTTTTTTGTGTATAAGATGCCCCCATATATAAGATGACCTCTACTTTTCTAACCCCAAATTAAGAAATCAATACACAGGTTACTCTCATGTATAGACAACCCCCAACTTTTGATCTAACAATTTTAAATAAAAGTATCGTTTCATACACAGAAAAATATGGAAATCTCCCATTTGCCTTTCCAAGTAAATTGGTAGGGTATCAAGACACTAAACCTGATCATTTTAAATACAATAGAAACAAAAACTTTTTTGTTTAAAAATATATTAAATATATATAATACATCATATAATATTGGTAGAAATGTAATACTATGTAGCCAGTGATTATGTATATCTGTATTTATTGACATGGATTTCATAATATATTAACTGAAGAAAGTAGATTATAAAACAGTGCGTATACTAAGATGCCATTTAAGTAAATCCACATGTGTATTTGTAGGATTCAGAGAAAAGAGTAAAAAATTAGACAAATGCTCACCTAAAGATGGGGTTATTCTTAAAATGGTAAGCTTTCCCTTCATGGTTTTCTTTAGCCTTGTAGTATTGCTTTTGCAATAAAAAAAAAGGCTACCTTACAATAATTATAAACTATAAAAAAAATTGCATGGATAGAGACTTCTTGCAGGAAGGCTGGGATTATGGTATATTCCTCCAGAAAATTTAAAAGAGGTTTTCCCTTTTAGGGTAGTCGACCAAATATAGGGCTCATTGGTAATAACTTAAAACAATTTACTTGGATTATTTCAAATAGTAAGATCCTACTAATAATATTACAAGTAGGTTTGTTGTTGTTTTTTTCCTCTTAAAATTCTTTACCAGCCCAATGAACTAAAATAAAGAACATATACCCAGGGAGCAAGATATAGCTGTTTCTTATATACAATTGTTAAATCCCTGTATTTTATTTAAAATCTCGACCCAATTTTTGTCTACTGAATTAGACTGCATACCAGCAATGAGGGTGTGATTCTCTGGCCAATAAATCTAACAATGACTTTGATCAGTTTCAAAGACTCATGAACACTCTTGGACTAAGGTATTTTCGGAATAGCCAATAAAATAAACACAAATATCTAGTAATTCTGAGGAAAATATAGGGCCTTTAGTAAATAATACCTCCCTGTACATTTTTTTTCTAGGTAAAGAATGGTACCAAAACACCGTGCTGCGAACTAAGAAAAAAGCGAATGTGATTTCCTGGTACATTACAGAATTCTTCACTTGATTATATTTTCAAATATTAATTTCATGGTGTTTTACTTTCAGGGGGCTTTCGGCCTGGATCAGTGGACTGAGTCGGGTTACAGCTGGGATTTGTGAATTCCTACACCAGTGGCCTAATGCTGGTGTTATAAGAACTGACTCAAACTGCATGAGCCGGTCACCTTGCAGAGGTCACGGCTGACCTGAGAGAATCAAGCAAACCCTTTTCTTAAATATTGTCACATATTTGTTTAACAATTTCAAGATCGTATCTGAAAATAAATTTTAAAAATCGTGTATTTTATTTGCAATGGTTTTATTTATTTATTTATTTATTTATTTATTCCGTGCATTTCAGCACATACCAGTAATGAATGTATCTCTTGGATACACGCAACTTATGCTGTAATTTTTTGGACTAGGACCTCGGTAAGGGTGACGCTGAGCTTCCGCCAGTTTCACAGTCACAAGGATGTACAACCATCACCACTGTTTAACTCCAAACCATGTTCATCATCCTACAAAGGAAAGTCCACAGCCATGAGCAGCCACTCCCCATTTTCCTCTCCCCACTAGCCCTGGGCAACCATTAATCTACTGTGTTTCTATGGATTTACTTATTCTGCATTTTCATATAAATGCAATCATACAACATGCGGTCTTTGGTATCTGGCTCCTGTCATAATGTATTCAAGGTTCATGCATGTTGTAGCACGTGTGTGTACTTCTTCCTTTTTATGGCTGCTAATATCCCATCATGGTTGTATCACAGTGTATTTTATTTATTCATTGGTGGGCATTTCAGTTATTTCTACTCTTTGGCTATTATGAATATGAACATTTGTGTCCATGTTTTTGTGTAGACGTGTTTTCAATTCTCTTAGATACTTAGGAATGAAATTGCTGGGTCATTTGGTAACTCTAGGTTTAACCTTTTGAGAACCTGCTGATCTGTTTTTCAAAATAACTGAGCCAGTATTGTATAGTTTATGGATCCCTACCAGCAATTGTGTTTCGATTTCTCCATGTTCTTGTCAATACTTGTTATTGTCCACCTTTTTGCTTATAGGTGGGAAATGTATCTCACTGTGATTTTGATTTGCACTTCTCTAATGACTAATTATCATTAGTCAGTCACCTTTTCATGTGGCTTACTGGACATTTACATATTTTAAGAAATGCTTATTCAAATTCTTTGCCTAAATTTTTTTTGGGGTGGAGTTTTTTATTATTGAGGTGTAAGAGTTCTTGATATACTCTGGAGACTAGACCCTTCTCAGATATATAATTTGAAATAACTGTTCCAGTTTTGTGGGTTGTCTTTTCCCTTTTTTGAGTATCCCTTTGAGGTACAAAAATTAATTTTAATATAGAATTTATCTGTGGGGTTTTTTTCCCCCTTTGTTTGCTTGTGCTTTTGGTATCATATCTAATTATTGTTTAGTCCAATGTCAAGATTTATATCTGTTTTCTTCTAAGAGTTTTATTATTTTAGTTATTTCACTTCAGTATATCGTCTCCATCATTTTACTTCCAACCCATTTTATCACTGGCTAATGTGTGTCTCCTGTAAGCAGCATATCATTGGACCATGATTTTTACCCATTTGACTCATTCTGCCATCTCTGCCTTTTAACTGGAGTATTTAATCCATTTATATTTAATGTAATTACTAAGGTGGGATTTAGTCTGCCAGTTTGCTTTTTCTGTATCTTACATATTTTTGTTCCTCTATTCCTCCATTACTTCCATATGTTCTATTGTGTTAGTAGATATTTTCCAATGTACCATTTTAATTTTCTTGCTGTACCTTTTAGAATATACCCTTTAGTTATTTCTTAATGGTTTCCCTGAGGATTATGAATCAAATCTTAATGTATAGCAATCTAGTTTGGATTAATACCAATGTAATTTCAGTAGTATACAAAAATTTTGTTCTCATATAGGTGTGTTCTCTCCCTGTTCCTTTGTACTATTCCTATCATACAATTCAAAGCCAATTTTAAAAGTTGTTAATAGTAAAATTAGATGTCTGTTTCTCAAATTGAAATATCAGACATTTTTATCTTTACTGTAAAAAGCTTAAACATGATATATTGCTTCATGCCCATCAACACAGATGTATAATTATTTTATGCATTGCCTCTTAAATCAGCCTCTTAAATCAGATAGGAAAAGAGAATTATAAACAGAAATGCACGTAAGTTCTTTTATATTTACTTATGTAGTTATCTTTATCAGTGAACTTTATTTCTTCATGTGGATTTGAATTACTGCCTCCTGTCCTTTCATTTAGCCTGAAGGACTTTATTATTTCTTGGAGGGTAGGCTTGCTAATGATGAATTCCGTTTTTGTTTATCGGTGCTCTAATTTCTCCTTTAATTTGGAAGGATAGTTCTGCCGAATATAGAATTCTTGTTGATAGTCATTGACTTTAGCACTCTAAATGTATTCCAACTGCCTTCTGGCCTCCGTAGTTTCTGCTGAGAATCCCTTGTACACGAATCATTTCCCTCTTACTGCTTTGAAGTTTCTCTCCTTGTCTTTGTCTTTTGACATGTGATTATGTGTCCAGGCATGAACCTCTTTTGAGTTTACCCTATTTGGGGTCACCTGAGCTTCTTGGGTACGTAAATTAGTGTTTCGTCGAATTTTAAAGACTTTGGTTATTTTTTTTTTTAATATTCTTTCTGCCTTTCTTCGCCTCCTATGCAGCCCCCATTATGCATGTTGGTATGCTTGATGGTTGTCCCTCTGAGGCTCTATTCATTTGTCTTCATTCTTTTTTCTATTCCTCACACAGAATAATGTGAGTTGACCCACATTCAAGTTTACTGATTCTTTCTTCTGTTTGCTCAAATCTGATTGTGAGCAACTGTCAGGAATTATTTCAGTTTTTGGATTTCAACTCCAGAGTTTGTGTATTTTTAAGCATTTCTTTGTATTGATATTTTCCATTTGGTGAGACCTTATTGTCATACTTTAGTTCTTTGAACATATTTAAAATAGCTGACTTAAAGTCATTGTCTACAAAATCCAAGGTCTGGACTTCCCCAAGAATAGTTCACTGACTGCTTTTCCCCCTGGGTATGGGACATACTTTAGTGTTTCTTTGCATGTCTATGTTTTAGGGAAACTGAATATTTTAAATAATAATAGGGTAATTCTGGAAATTAGATTTACTTACTTGCTCAGGGTTTGATGTAGCTGCTGGTTTTGTTTAGTGACTCATCTGAACGAATTCTGTAAAGTCGATATTCTTTGTAATGCATACATACTGAAGTCTCGCTCAGGTAGTTTTGTGGCGAGTTAATAACCGGACAGGGATATTCTTAAACACCTGAAACTAATAACTCTCCCAATGTTTGCTGAGGGTTTTGTGTGCGTGTTGGGACACCTTTCAACACTCAGCCAGGAAGTTGACTGTTGTGCCTTAGGCCTCACTTTCTGCTTGTGCAGATCCTCAAGGTCAAGGTAAGGTGAGAGCTTAGGATGTCTCAAGCCTTTCTGGAGTAGGTGTACAACCCTTGGCTTGAGCAAAGCCCTATCTATGAGTATGCATACACACGACCATCTGAATTCCCAGGAATGTCAGAGCTGTAGAAAGTTCCTTCAAACATTTCATTCCTCAGCTTTTCCTTTTAAGAGTTTGGTTAACCTACTGCTCCACTAGTTATTCACAGCTCCAGGCAGCCACAACTGCCTTTGATTGGTCTTTTTTTAAATAAATGTCCCTGTGGAAAAGGCTTTTCACACCTGGCAAGCTCTGATCAGGCCAAACAAAGGCAACCTTGCAAGCGAGGTCTTCCAGAAACCACCAAATAAGTCAAATAATGACATGTTTTCTGGGAATAAGGCTTTGAAGGAGCTCCAACCTCTTTCTGTCCCTTCTAATGCCTTCTTCGCTGTTGCTTCTATCTTGACTGTTGTTTTTCAAAGATACAACAGAGCTGGAAAGGGGAGGAAAGTCATGAAAATATGGAACGTTAAAATTTACAAACCTTACTGTTCTGAGATCCAGCCATTCCTCTTAAGTAAATATTTCTTGGATGGCTGCAAGCCCTTGGTTAACTTCCAGAATTGTGAAAAAAAGTTGACTCTGACAATTTTTTGCAAATTTCCTCCTTGCTTTTGTGGCAGGGAGGATTTTTGGAAGTCCTTACTCCACATTTTTTGTGGCTTTAAATATCTGGTTAAAACAATAAAGCTACCATCATAAACATTTCTAGGTATTCACATGGTTCAAGCTCAACTATTCTATAAACAGTGGTAGCTGTGAGAACCACCAAAGTGGATACAGGGTAAATTTGAGAAAATAATGCACACTCAAAAATAAAAAGAAGGGGAAAGCCGAGACGGCTCAGCGGGTTGAGCGCTCGCTTTGAGGCCACGGGGACCGAGGATCGAATCCCGGC
This sequence comes from Craseonycteris thonglongyai, assembly GCA_004027555.1. Lineage (NCBI taxonomy): Eukaryota > Metazoa > Chordata > Mammalia > Chiroptera > Craseonycteridae > Craseonycteris > Craseonycteris thonglongyai. The sequence goes on along the minus strand of PVKE010006545.1, from coordinate 5,071 downwards.
TCCGGCCCAGGCGGACCCACATGCTGAACTGGGGAGTTCCCACAGTTCGGTTCTCTAGCTGTCTCTGTCTCTGTCTCTCTCTCTATCTGTCAAAAGTAAAATAGAAATAAATATGCACTGAAGATAAAACAATTACTCTCTATAAATATAAAAAGATATATAAAAAAAAAAAGATGGAAAGATAGAAATCTTGATTATAGTCTCAAAATCACGATGAGAAACAAAACCTGGTATTCTTTGACATAGGCAGCCAGGACAGTGCACATTCTACTGTAAGGTGAGTGGGAAAAAAGAGAAATCTGGCCAACCCTCGCAAGTCTCTTAATTACATACAGAAATGATCTCAAAATGCTCTTCTACCTTCTGCCCTGCCACCACATTCGGCTGCCTGTAATTTTCTGGCTCTGAAGTACAAGGGACCAGATAGTCATGCTTCAAAGAGAACATCCTAGGCTATAGAGCACTCTCTTTTTCTGACCTAGAATAAGTCACTCGGCCATGAGCAATCCCTTTCTTAGAGACACTTACATCCCTTCAGAGATATCGGCTGGTGACACAGGAAGGTATTTCCTGGGTAAGGACAGTGAGGCCTGAGTAATTTTTAGCTAGACATTGAGCTATTCTTAAGAATAGAGACTTTATTTAAAAATCCCCTTTTGAAGAGAAGGCAAGATATTCACTGAATTCTTGGAGAAATATAGGACAGCCTCATGAGGAGTAAGCAGGAGTCCGTGGGAACCACAAAAATACTAAAATGGCCAGAATTATATAAGGATAGATTTCAGAGTTCTAAAGAGACTGTGTTTAGAAGTCTGTGACATGAATTTACATCTCAATATTTCATTGCATCAGGTTTCATTAGTGTAGGCCCAGTGAGGAATCCATGTTTATAAGTCATCTGAAGAAAAATGTTTTGATTTCTGAAGCAACGTATCATGTTTAAGTTTTTTACAGTAAAGATAAAAATGTCTGATTTTTCAAATTTAGGTAACAAACACCTAATTTTTACTATGAACAACGTTTAAAATTGGCTTTGAATCGCCCCAGAGATTACAAAGTAGGTATACAAGGGCTGTCCGGGAAAAAAAATTCCAGCCATTGTCAATAAAACGAGACCTGTTACCTGGCTGAATACGTTCTGGACAGCCCTCGTATATTTTAGGGAAAACTTATATACAAAGCTTTAGGAGCCAACTGGTATTGAGGCATTTTTCTTAGATGAAACATTTTAATTTGTAATGTGAAAGAAAAGCAAAGTGTACATTAAATTAATCAGACAAGTCAGAGTGTGAAAGGTTTTTAGTGGGTGTTGATGATGTTGATCCAAACGTTTTAAAGCATACCTCATTCTCTAGAAAAGAGGGCCAGGTACCAAAGAGTTCATCTACTCTTCTCTAAGAACCAGAGTGGATCTTGTACTAGCCAGGGCTCTTTTGGGTACTGATCATTAAAAATAAATAAATAGGGAAAGCCGGGATGGCTCAGTGGGTTAAGCGCTCACTTTGCAGCGCCAGGGACCGGGGATCAAATCCCAGCCCCGGCCCGTGCAGACCCATATGCTGAACTGGGGAGTTCCCCCAGTTCAGTTTTCTCTCTGTCTTTGTCTCTGTATCTCTCTCTCTCTCTGTCAAAAATAAATAAATAAATAAATAAATAAATAAATAAGAAGTTAAAGTTTACTACTTTGAGGTTTCCATACTCAGTTTAAAAAACAAATAAATAACTTAAGTGTGTTAGAAAGTGTATTAGATTCATTGAAGATACAACATCTCATCTACACAATGTTATATAATTGAGGATTTTGGTACAAGAACAATTAGGCATTTTGAATAACACCAATAGGGGCAATTCATTTAAATGAACCTCTCCTTTATACTGAATCATAAGAAGGCTTACATATAGAAGTATTTTGCATCTTAAAATTTACCATTGAAGTATTTTGCATCTTAAAATTTACCATTAACCACATATCAGATTACCTGGAGAAATGATATTTTCCAAATAACTCACCTTCGTTTTTGGCATTACTATAATTGCATGAAATACTTCTCTGTGTAGTATAATTGTTGCTCAAGACAACACAATGTAATAACTTTAGAATTTTCTGCAAAGTTCTGCACATAGCCCACATATATAGCACGTAGGCAAATTTCCCGCACTCTAAAATACTCCTGTATAATATCAAAAAGTTAAAAATGTCATCAGTGATTCCAATGCAAAAGTTTTATACTGAACAGAACCAGGGAAGACAATTTAAAATCCATTAAGCTGGGTGCTACACCAAAGGCTGAGGGAGGTTGCCCTTAATGGCTGCCCACAGCTAATGTTCAGTGCACACTGTTTAGAACAGGCAGAGAGGGCACTTGAAATCTAAGTGTCTGCAAAATTTCAACTGAGTTAAAACAAAAGTACAGGTATTATGTACCCTCATCTCAGTGAGAATCGTGGATATCAGGTTAGCACCTTTCATTGCTCCATTTGAAGACACAGAATTGTAGAGGGTGAAAAAGAAAGATGCTGCAATGTAGTTACTGTCATTTAAATGACAGGCAGTAGAAACGTCTGCCTGAATTGCATGTGTGAAGGTTGATGCCACAGTTTGCACCTGACGACTTACGTACGTGTACGGGTTATGCTAAAATGTCCAAAAATAAATAAATAAATAAATAAAATAAAATGTCGATTCTTCTACCGGATGGAAAGAACTGTCATATTTTGAGACCAATCTTCAGTTCCTATTACACTACAAGCCTTGAAGGCAGAACGAGCCAAGTTATGAAAGAGACAAGAGGAAGTAAGGACAGTAGAAATTCAGTGGGAACCTATGTCCTGGTCTGCCTTCACCATTCTACGTGGATGGTCTGCAGGAGGTGTGACTGTGAAAAGATCACACATTCGTTAGGAGCTGTGTGGGATTTTTAGCACTGTGGGAGCCTAGCATTACGGATTTAGGGCAGCTAATAAAATCCCAGAAGCCACATTTTTTGACAAATCTGAAATCTTTTTGCAAATAATGTTCCTACCAAGTCAAACATTCTTGGTTCCCTTTTCAGTCCTGCCATACAGAAAACACTGTATAAAAAAGATTTTTTTTTTTTTTTAATTAAAAGACACACTTCCTAGCTACCAGATGAACATCTGGCAGCAAAACAACATTAAAGCAGCATCCTTTCCGAGGAAGAACAAATATGTGACTCCCCCATGAAGAACATTTCTTCTGTCAGAGTGGAATCTCACAGGCTTCCCATTTATGGTCTTTTTGCAAAAGTCTAACGCTGAATTTGGACCTGCTTGTCAAACATGTCTTCTCAGTGGTATCTGGACAACAGCGTGTTAAGTACATAAGAAATCCAGGGCAAAAATGAAGATAATCTAATGTACCAGCTATTTAATTAAATGTATACAATCTGTGCTAAGAATCAGTTGTGGAAAACTAGTAGAAATAGCTGAAGCCTATTTCTCATGTCACAAAAATATTTCAAAGTCAGAATAAACTTAATCATAAACCCAGCTAACAAGAAACACTGGAGGACATATTTTGATGTGTTTTGTTTTTTTTTTATTCCCTTCCCTTTTCTCATTAGCCAGAAAATGTTTGGATCTAGAAAGGGAAGGATCAGATTTTTTAAAGCCTCAAACTCTTTTTGCATATAAAAACATCTTATCGGAAAATCAAAAATTTCAAGAATTATTTTTCTGAAAATAATCTTTCAAAATAAGAGTGTATTTCATTTGTAATCTACATTTTTATTTATAAAACCCCTCACAAAATCTCCTAATACGCTGTAAAGCTTATGCACAAGGTTGTAACTTTGCAGAGCGTGTGTACTAGGACACGTTGGGAGTCTAATTTCACTGCCTTCTCAGGAACACCCTGTACTCCAATACTATTCAGCACTACTGAGGCCATGGGGGTTGGTGCAATACATTAAAAACATGGAGAATAACCTCTGGGGAAAAGAATTCTCCGGAGAAAGAAGGAAAGAGAAAATATTAGAAGTATCATTGAAGATGTGTGTGTGCAAAAGTTAACTTGACTATATGATCAAATCAGAGTTCTTGAGGGAACCGATAGGGGCACATTAAACAGTTTATGTATGAGACTCCTGCATAAAAAGAAAAACACAGAAGACAAAGGGTCCTTGATTTGGGGGAGGATATATTCCAAGTTGGGGGAAGGGTGAAGGCATTTTAGCTGTGAAGCTCAATCATGACACCTCCAGAGAGTTCTGCAGTCCCCGCATCTCACAGGACAGGAGGTAAGGGCCTGTTTGGCCTGGCTGGACGCTCTGGTCCCTCGGCCGCACAAACTGTGTGTGACACGCAGGCCACTGCCGTGTCAAGCTGGTGACACTCCTGAAGCTCTCAGGTGTTTATCAACTCAGTAGGTCAAACCTCTGCAGGCACTGGGCGGAGCAGCAGTAAGCCACAAAACTAACAGCTGTCCTCCTGCAAAAAGCAAAGAGGGAGAGAACACCGTGATTTCAAGATTCAAGTCCCAGGGTTCTTTACACTAGAGACAGTCCTTTCCTTTGTTAAAATTAAGGATTAGGCCTGGCCAGCAAAGCACACAATAGAAATGTCAAATTCCTTTTAAAACCGAGCTCTGGAATCAGGTGCGGTGTGTGCGTGTTCTTTTTATTAGCAGTTTTCAGATGACATCGGATCCCTCGGTTGGCATCTAAGGACAAAACAAGCTTTTTCCATGTTGTGGGCTGAATGCTGCTCATCAGTAGGCTGACCAGACGTCCTGTTTTAAGTGGGACAGAGAACAATAGTACTGTCCTGTTTCAGACGGTACGCTATGTCTGGTCAGCCTACTGACACCTTGAATTTAGCCCAGTGAGATGAGGCCGACCATACGTACCATTTAATTCTTTTTTTTTTTTTTTTTATCTTTTCACATTTATAGAGAGAAATTATCTTTTTGTCTTCAGTGCATAGTTATTTCTATTTTACTTTTTGACAGATAGAGAGAGAGACAGAGACAGAGACAGTTAGAGAACCGAACTGTGGGAACTCCCCAGTTCAGCACGTGGGTCCTGCCTGGGCCGGAGCCGGGATTCGATCC
>PVKE010006544.1:0-53798 GCA_004027555.1 Craseonycteris thonglongyai | reverse complement strand
CTGTAGCAGAGACCAGCTCCTCCAGGGTTCCATAGCTCTGGGGACCAGTGAGGGGACTGAAGAGGCCTGTGGAGCACAACAGAGGGTGTCAGGGTAGGGTGGGCTTGTTGGGTTCAGGGCCACATACACAGGCTGCAAAGAAGCCAGACAGAATCCCCTGAGGGCAGGTGCCAAGGGCAGGCCAGCATCTGGACACCCAGGCTGCAGGGCTGAGGCAAGGGAGCCAGTGAGTGACCATGTGTGAATAGACAGTGAGGGGCGCAGGTGGCAACAGTTTCTTCTGGCACAGACACAGATGTACTGTTAGCAGAGACAGAGAACACAACAGAGATGCATTCCTCAACTGCCACATTTTCCTACCTCCTGACCCCACCTGCCTCTAACTGCCAACTTTGCCCCCAGATACCGCACCACTGCTCTAATCCCACACATCCTCCACCTATCACCCCATCCTGGGGCAACACCATTGTCCTCTCCCAGGCTAGAAACCCAGGAGTAGGCTGACCAGACATCCCATTTAAAAAATGTATTTTAGAGAGAAGGGGGCGGGCCCAGAGCAGTCTCCACAGTTGTACGTCATCAGTTTTCTACATGGTTTCATTCCACACAGGTGGGCGGAGGCTGTGCAGGGCAGGAACTGGGCTGGGGCACGCCCCCTCAAGCCAGGGGCCAAAGGAAGGGGCTGGAGGCAGGGGGAGCATAGAGCGAGAACCCAACTGGTGGCCTCCCACAAGGGAAGCACACCCCAGTTCAGCACATGGGTCCACACGGGCTGGGGCTGGGATTCAATCCTTGGTCCTTGGGACTGCAAAGTGAGCACTTAACCCACTGAGCCATCCCAGCTTCCTGTTTAAACAGGACAGCTAATAACAGTACTGTCTTGTTTCAAATGGTACATACATATGGTCAGCCTAGTGTCACTGGGCTAAATTCAAGGTGTCAGTAGGCTGACTATATGTACCATTTGAAGCGGGACAGTACCATTGTTTTCTGTCCCGTTTAAAAGGGAATGTCTGGTCAGCCTACCCAGGAGCTACTGGCCAAATGACCTCTGATCCCGCCTTAACTGTCTGCCAATTCTGGCTGCCCCACTGCTCTCCTCCCCTTGATACCCTCCCCATCCACTCCAATGCCACCCAACTGGCCTCAACCCCACTTCTGGGGTTTTCCTACCCAATATGCTCAACATGCATCCAATCCAGGAAACATTATACAAACCAGGACTGAGGGACATTCTTTAAAAACACTGGTCTGGGGGAAGCCGGGATGGCTCAGTGGGTTAAGCGCTCACTTTGCAGCACCGGGGACCGAGGATCGAATTCCGGCCTCGACCCTTGCGGACCCATATGCTGAACTGGGGAGTCCCCCAGTTCAGTTCTCTCTCTGTCTCTGTATCTCTCTCTCTCAAAAACAATTAAAAAAAAATTTTTTTTAAAACACTGGTCTGGACTCTTCAGAAATGTCAATGTCAAGAAAAAGAAAGGCTGAGGAACTCTTCTAGCCTGAAGGAGACTAATGAAATGGGACAGGGGAAGCCAGGATGGCTCAGTGGGTTAAGTGCTCACTTTGCAGCACCGGGGACCAAGGATCGAATCCCTGCCCCGGCCCGTGTGGACCCATATGCTGAACTGGGGAGTGCCCCCAGTTCAGTTCTCTCTCTGTCTCTGTATCTCTCTCCTCTCTCTCTCTCTCTGTCAAAAAATAAATAAATAAATAAATAAATAAAAACTACCTAGTAAAAAAAAAAAGATTAAAAAAAAAAAAAAGAAATAGGACAACTGCCTGCAATGCATGATCTGGGATTGGATTCTGGATCAAGGGGAAAAACTGCTACAAAGGACATTATTAGGGCAGTTGGTGAAATCGATACAGACTGCGAGTTAGACACTACTATTATATCAATATAAATTTCCTGAATTTGATCACTGAACTATAGTTTTGTGAGTGAATGTCTTTATTTTTAGGAAATACACTAAATATTAGGAGTGATACTTAGATATAAAGGGGCATCATGTCTGCAAATGGTTCAGGAAAAAAGTATTTAAATGCACATACCTATATAGTAGCATGTTTACATATGTGTATGTGTGTGGAGAGAGAATGGAAAGAAAAGCATTTAACAGAATGTTGAACAATTGGTGAATCTAGATAAAGGTGTATTAGTACTCATAGTTGCAACAAGTCTTATGTAAATTTGAAAGTATTTCAAAATACAAACAAAATCCTCAAAATACAAAATAGCACACATCACTTTCATATTGAAACCCTCATTGGCTCCTCAGTGCCTTCAAAATACTGAAATGTGTAAGCCCCCAGTGGTCTGTCTGGCTCCTGCCACTTGCCCCTCACCTGGCGCCCACACCCTCACCGGTCCCATCCGGAGATCGCAGTGAGTCATACTGAGAACCAGCCCTCAGAGGGCACCTGCACCGTGCCAGACCCAGTCTACATGCCGCATGCGTGGCAACTCATCTCATCCTCACATCAAGCCTGAGTACCCCCATCACAGAAGAGGAAGCTGAGGCCCAGAGAGGTCAGAGGAACTCGCCAAGACCACAGCTAGTGGCTGGGAGAGTGTGCCCATCCAGGCAGTTAGCTTTGGCGCCCAGCCCCACAGTCCACACAACACGCCTCCTGCAATAACTGCTACAAGCAGTTTCTGGGGCCCCAAATGTGCACACACTACTCCCTCTAGGGATCCTTCCAGCTCAGGTGCCATCGCCTCTAGGAAGCCTGCCCTGACCGCTCAGGCAGGCTACTCCCACTGGAGCCCTCTAAACGAGTGCCTACTGCTGCTGCCCTCTCAGGGCCGTCCTGGGAGCTCCCCAGCAGAGGGCTGCCCCTGGTTCATCCCAAGCCCACAACCCCCAACCCTCAGCACAGCCTGCCACACTGCAGGTGTCAGTAAATGCTTAGTAAGTAAGTGTGTGAGCAAACACGGAGACAGACACGTGGGCAAAGATCTGGAACAAAGGAGTCCCGGCCGAGATGTGATGAGAGAGGGACAGAAAGAGGGTGCAGCCCTGCCAGGCTCGGCATCGTCAGACCACCCCGAGGACATCCCAGGCTTTGAGGCTGGGTAGTGGTAGATGTGAGAACCACATGTGCCAACTCAGAGGGGTGGGAGTGTGTGCCGAATTAGGCAAGCCCACGAGTGTGTCTGCAGGTGTGCCTGGGGGTGCCAGGGCATTCAGGGAGATCTTACCCTGGAAGTTGGGGTCCAGCTCTATGGTCTGGCCCGTCCCCGGATTCTCACAGACCACCTTCTGGAAGCGAACCTGGGTGACCTTGATCAGGTCCCCTGTGGAGAGGCAGCACTCATTCCCAGAGACCTCGTAGATGGAGCCTGCAGAGGTACAGACTCAATAAGGGCCAAGCACCAGGCAGCCTGTGCCCTGTTCCCCCACAAGCCCCGCCCTGCCACACCTTTGCACATGTGTTCCTATGACCTGGAATGCCCTTCCCTGTCTTTCCCTACCTAATGGCCACTGGCTCAGCTGTGTTCAGGCAGCATAAACGCTACCTGTGCCTTCTAGTGCTGGATGTGCCCCTCTGGTGTACTCTGTCCTCACATCCCCATGCCTCCCAAACAGCCCACAGGGCAGTGCTGATCCATCAGCATCACTGCAGCGGCACAGGCCTGGCCTGAGCATGTGTTAAGGGCATGAAGAGTAACCCAGTGACTCCAGTCCCTTACTGCAGCAGTCTCCAACCTTTTCGGCACCAAGGACCGGTCTTGTGGAAGACAGTTTTCCACAGACTGAGAAGTGGGGGGATGGTTTCAGAATGATTCAAGTACGTTACATTAATGGTGCACTGTATTATTACATTGTGATGTATAATGAAATAATTATACAACTGGCCATAATGCAGAATCAGGGGGAGCCCTGAGCTTGTTTTCCTGCAACTAGACGTCCCAACTAGCTCCTGTGATCCCTCTGTGATCCCTCGATCCCTTGATGCACAGGTCACAATAACGTTCATGCTCCTATGGGAATCTAATGCTGCCGCTGATCTGACAGGAGATGAAGCTCAGGCGGTAATGCAAGCGATGGGGAGCAGCTAAATACAGATGAAGCTTCACTCACTTGCCCACCACTCACCTGCTGTGCAGCAGGATAGGCGGGTGGGGAAACCCCTGCCTTATTGTACAGTTATGAAATCAAGCCCAGAGAGGGTCAGAGGCTACCCAAGGTCACACAGCCTAGCATCCACCTTGGTGCTTTCTTCTTCAGATGAATTGTTTTTCAAAGAAGCCCAGAAGGGAGGGCCCACAACAGTCAGAGGCCCATAGGCAGAGGGTTCTGGGCCCCCACCGTCAAGCCCAGCAGAATCACTTTCCTGGTTTAAAGTGCTTAACACAACGTCCGGAACGTAGAAGGTACCCGACAGAGCTCTGTCTCACGGAGCACACAGGCTTCCTGCTGACAACTGACAGGAAAGTGCAGGCGGACAAACCTTGAGGCCACTTGACCCCACCCCACCCCAGGGCAGCCCCCACAGGGCGCTTCACAGCAGCCCTGAGAAACTGGTTAAAACCCCACCCCTTGCTCCCAGGAAAACTCACACAGGCTCATAAAACACACAGTTGGGTCTAGTCTCGGTGGAACCTTGGGCTGGTGAGAACAGCTGCCTCAGGGCCAAGCGCTGTGGTCCACACTGTAGATGCATTATTGCATTTAAGACACGTGACCATCCTCTGAAGCACAGTGTCCCTTTCCCGGTGATGAAACAGCCTCAATGAGGCTGAACAGGTGGCCCATGATTACAGGTAATATGAGGCCAAGTTGGGAGTTGAGTCCAGGGTATTTGCTGCCAAAGCTACACCTGCTGATGGCTTCCAGGTGGAAGTGCCCGGGCCAGCCACCTGCCCTCCACACTCACCCCACCTCCACACTTGCACCCGTCAGGTTCTTCTCACTCTAACTTCTGTCACTTCTCACCACCCAGCTCAGTCAGAATAAAGAAGCTCAGGTATTATAACACCGTGGGCAGGGGATTCGGGGAGGAGAGCAGATAGAACACAGGTGCCTGCAAGAAGCCCTTAGAAGTAGCATCAGGATTTGAAAACACCCATCAGATTCCCAAGTGGACCTGGCCAGCCCCACTGGGTGGTGGCCTGTCCTGCACACCGTGTGGCCCTCCATGTGTCCCTTGGTCTAGGACCCACTTGGGGCCTCAGAACACTTTACTGGAAGCTGCTGTGGCAGAGCGAGAAACAGGGGAACGGGGACAGGACAGTAGGACAGCCGCGCAGTAGTTTGGTCTCTGAGGAAGGAAGCTCCTGGACTCCCCGTGTCGCTGTTCCCTCTCTCCTCTACCTCCTCACCCACAGCTCCTCCCTCACCCTCAGCAGCCTGGTCTCCCATCTGCGGAGCAGCCGCCCTCTCCCTGCCACCGCCCGTCAGTCCCTCACCCCTTGCAACTAGTGACTGCGCCCCTGCTATGTACCCATCCCTGTGAAACAGGTGGACAGATGTGCGGGCATGCACGCAGCCAAGAGCCGGGAAGGCTTCTGAGGAGCGACTTAGGCTGAGAACTGAAGAGCGGATCAGATCAAGGGCTGCCCACTGCCAGGCAGAGGGACTGAAGGGCGGCGGTAGATGGGCCTCGAGGGGGAGGGCGAGGCCACTCGGCAGGGAGGGCTGACCCGGTTCTTACGAATCAAGCAAGAGCTACAAGTCATGAGCAGTCCAGTGCCGGCGCCTGCACAGTGGACCTCAATCAATGCACACGGCCGTTCCACGCCGGTGGGTGTCAGAGCTCGTTACTACCCTGCGGGCCAATCAGCGACCCCCCACCCCATCCCACGGAGGCAAAAGCTGAGGCCCAGAGAGGTTGTGTGTGGCCCAAAATCACACAGCTTGGCAGCGTCGGGATTCGATTCCCAGGCGCAACTCACAGGCTGCGCCTTTGCCCCCCACCCAGGGAGAGAACCTGGCAGCTGCAGGCCGGGGCTTGGGGTGTCGTGGCTCTTCACTCACCCTGGAAGTAGACCCCCGAGCAGACCCTCAGCACACGCGGGAGGGAGGCAGGGTCTAGGGCGCAGGCGAAGTCCTGCAGCGACACGGGCTCCATGGTCCCGGTGGCTCACCCGACGCGGACTGAGTGGGTGGGCGCCCGCCGTGCAGCGGGAGTAGGAAGCCCCGCCCCGCCCCGCCCGGGGGTGGAGCCTCGCCCCGCCCCGCCCCGGGGGTGGAGCCGCGCCCCGCCCCGCCCCGGGGGTGGAGCCTGAGCTCTGGGGTAAGCCGGTTCCCTTGCCCAGCCTCAGTGTCTGCATCTCTAGCGTGGGGCGCAATACCTGCCTGCCACCTTGGTGGCACGATTTTGAAGGTCTACGTCAGGACCTGACCCCAGAGAGCCTCTGAGTAAATAAAAGCAGATCCCCACGTCCTCGGTCTTCAGTGATGGACACCGTGGTGGAGGGGAGACGAGGATGAAGATAAAGAAGTCCCAGTCGCTGAAAGACTCAATAAACCATACGACCTCACTTATAGGTGGATATAAAACTGGAAGTAACAAAGAAGCAAAAACTCATGGACACAGTCAATAGTTTGGTGGTTACCTGAGAGCAAAGGGGGAAAGGGGGAGGGGGCGGGGTGAGTAGGGAGGGGGCATCAAAGATACGATGATGGAAGGAGAGCTGATTCTGGGTGGAGAGCACATAATGCAATGCATAGACGATGTGATGTAGAATTGTACGCCCGGAAACTATGAAACTGTTATCAACCAACGTTATCCTAATAAATTTAACAATAAAAAAATTTTTTTTATTAAAAAAAAGAGAAGCACCAGTCGCCCCCTCCACCCATCCTCCACCCCCTCGGTCCTCCCAGTTGCAAGAAGGAAAGCGGCTGCTGGCGTAGTTCTGGGTGTCATAGCGGCACAGCCCTGCCCTTTGGATCTGAGGAGGAAAATACAGCGTCAGGTCTCCTGAATCCCTCTCCGGGACACTCCATGGTCCTCCACTAACACGGAACTCACTAACTTTCCAGGACAGTTGTACCCTCTGGACAATTCTAGTTAAAAATTCCTCCTTGGGCTAAAGAGAAATCTGCTTTACAGAGAATCCAACCTCTTCTCCTGACCCCACAAGGATAGATAAGGCTTTTCCATTTCTCTGTCCCTCAGAGTCAATCAGACCCGCGGAAGTTCAAATCCCAGTTCCCCCATTGCTTATTATAGTATATATAACTGTAAGCAAATTACTTCAATCTTCTGAGTTCTAGTTTCCTCATCTGTAAAATAGGATAAAGAATCTTAGCTGGCTATGAGAATTCAATGAGATGATAATAAGCATTGAACAAAATGCTTTGTTTCACTTTTTGTCATTATGAAAATAATAGGGGGAGGGGAAGTTGGGATGGCTCAGCAGACTGAACGCTTGCCTTGTAGCCCTGGAGTCCAAGGATCAAATACTGGCCCTGGCCTGTGTGGACCCATATACTGAACTGGGATGTGCTTCATATGTGGGAGGCCCCTAGCCCAGTTCCTGCCCTGCGTGGCCCCCGCTCACCTGTGTGGAATGAAACTGTTGAAAACTGATGACATACAACTATGGAGACTGCTCTGGGCCCTCCCCCTTCTCTCTGTCTGTCTCTGTCTCTCTCTCCGTCAAAAACAGTAAGATAAATCTTAAAAAAAAACAAAAAGGTAATAGGAGGGAAGCCAGGATGGCTCAGCAGGTTAGGAGCTTGCTTTGCAGCCCCAGGGACCAAGGACCGAATCCTGGCCCCAGTCTGCCCAGGCCTATGTGCTGAACTGGGTTGTGCTACCCATGCAGGAGGTCCCCAATTCAGTTCTCGCCCCCCAGTTTGGCCCCTGGCTCAAGGGGGCATGCCTCCCATGCAGGAGGCCCCCAGCCCAGTTCCCACCCTGTGCAGCCCCCACCCACCTATGTGGCATGAAACCATGTGAAAAACTGATGATGGGCAACTATGGAGACTGCTCTGGGCCCTCCCCCTTCTCTCTGTCTCTCTCTGTCTGTCCAGTCTGTCAAAAAACAATAAAATAGATCTTAAAAATAAAAAGTAATAGAAGTCTTCTAATTAGAAATAATGCAGGGGAAGCCGGGATGGCTCAGTGAGTTAGGCGCTCACTTTGCAGCGCCGAGGACCGAGGATCGAATCCCGGCCGCGGCCCGTGTGGAACCATGTGCTGAACTGGGAGCTCCCCCAGTTCAGTTCTCTCTCTGTCTCTGTATCTCACTCTCTCTCTCTCTCTCTCTCTCTCTCTCTCTCTCTCTCTGTCAAAAATAAATAAATAAAAAAAAATATATTAAAAAAAAAGAAATAATGCATGTTTAAATAAAAAAATAAACCCTAATTAAAGACATTTGACAAATAAAGAGTATGGTACAAAGATTCTTTTCCCACCACTCAAATAGTCTATTTATTACCAAAATTTTGCTGTTTTTTTTCACTCTTTATTCTACCTGCGTTTTTTCTTAATTTTTAAATTTATAGTAAAGTTACAAAAATAGTAGATTTTTCATATATCTCTCAGCTAGTTTCAAATTCTCCCAGTACTATCATCTCGCGTTACAATGGAGCATTTGTCAAAACTAAGAAACCAACATTGCTGAATTCTTATGAACTAACCTGTAGACTTGACTTGGATTTTATCTGTTGTCCTTTTTTTGCTCCAGAATCCTATCCAGGATTCCATATTGCATTTAGTCATCATGTGTCCTATTTGTGACACTTTCCCAATCGTTCCTTGTTCTTCTCATGACTTTGACTGTTTTGAGGAGCACTGGGCAGGTTTTCTTTTTTTTTTAAGATTTATTTTATTGTTTTTGACAGAGAGAAAGAGATACAGAGACAGAGACAGAGAGAAGGGGGAGGGTCCAGAACAGTCTCCATAGTTGCACATCATTGGTTTTTCCACAGAGTCTCATTCCACAGGTGGGCGGGGCTGCACGGGGCAGGAACTGGGCCGGGGTCTTCACCCTGGTGAGAACCGAACTGGGGGAACTCCCCAGTTCAGCACATGGGTCCACACGGGCCGGGGCCGGGGCCGGGATTCGATCCTCGGTCTCCGGGGCTGCAAAGTGAGCGCTTAACCCACTGAGCCATCCCGGCTTCCCTGGGCAGGTATTTTGTAGAATGTCCCTCGGTTTGGTTTTTTTCTGATATTTTCCTCATGACCAGACTGGGGTTATGAATTTGAGGGTAGAATACCAGCAAGGTGAGGTGTCCCAGCCTCTCAGGGGGCACATGCTACTCACAGGACTTCTCACTGTGATGTTAATTAACCTTGATGCCTGGTTAAGGTGGTGGTTCCAGGTTTCTCCACTATAAAATTGCCATTTTCCTCTCTCCATACCTTGTTCTTTGGAAACAAGTCACTAAGTGTGGTCCATCCTCAGGGGGGATCTAGCCCCACTTCTCAGAGCGGGGAGCATCCAAATAAATTACTTGGAATTCCTCTAAAAGAAAGATTTTTTTCTTCTCCCCCATTTATCTATTTACTCAACTGTGAGTTTATGCCAGCATGGACTCATGTATATTTATTTTATACTTTGCCTTAGAATCTAATACTACGTTATTTATTTTGTTGCTCACATTGTTTCGGCTTTTGGAGTTCCGTGGGGTTGGCTTCCGGGCCCCTTTGCGGTGAGCCCATCGTTCTGTTCCCTGAGCACTTCCTTCCCGCCTGGCTCATCTAGTCTTTCTCCTGACTCAGCTTTGCAAGCAGCCATTTCTCCCAGAAGCCCTGGTTCCTTTTATTGAAAAATGATGGGTTAGGAACCACAACCTGGCCACTGAGAGTGCCCCTTCCACAGTGGGTAGCCTCTTATTTTTGTTTGTCTTTTTCTTCTCTTGCATAAACATTTTTGGACACTGCTGTCCACCCCAGGACCCAACAGAAATCAGGTCCAACCATGACCTTCCAGGGACAACTCTTGGATGATAACACTCAATGGAAAATTTTAAATCCTTCCCTTTCACATGGCCTTTATCTTTTCCCAGATTCCTCGGCACAGAAGTGGACTCGCGGGGAAGCCGGGATGGCTCAGTGGGTTAAGCGCTCACTTTGCAGCGCCAGGGACCGGGGATCGAATCCCAGCCCCAGCCCCGGCCCGTGCGGAACCATATGCTGAACTGGGAGCTCCCCCAGTTCAGTTCTCTCTCTGTCTCTGTCTCTGTATCTCTCTCTCTCTCTGTCAAAAATAAAAATAAATATATAAAAATATATTTTAATAAAAAAAAAATTTTTTAAAAAATGAAGTGGACTAGCGTAAAAGTATACGACAACAGGCATACTGAAACCATTTACAGTGTGCAGTTACATACTTACCTGTGTGATTACTGGCTTAATGTCTTCTCAGCAACTGGACAGTTGGCTTCTGTGGGGCAGAGACCAGGGTACCAGGCTGCTTTTCTCCCCAGTATATGTCCAGTATATTGCACAGGGTCCAGCACACAGTAGGTGCTCAATAATCCAGCTTTTTTGAGACCCACTGAATGGGTGGGAAATACTTTCTGGGATAGATTCTTGAAGTGGAGTTTCTGGGTCAAATGGTATGCTTGTTTTATAGCTTTTAAGGGCATGTTTCAATCATTCTGAAAGGTTGCTGAGCCTCCAATGGACCTGATAAGATAAGAAGGAGCTGAGAGGAGTGGAACAAGAGACTTGCCAGGGCCTCCGGCCTGGGAGGAGGGTCTGCTAATATGGGACGGAGCGGGCACATCTACGTGTTTCCAGAAACATTGGCAGATGCGATTCTCTGAGCACTTACTCCAAGCAGGCCCTGTACTACCATTCGCTCACTTCTCCCTACAAGCAGGCAAAACAAACATTATCAATCCCACTTTACAGATAAGGAAACTGAAGCTCAGAAAGGCAACGTACTTGCCTAAGATCTTACAACAAAAAAGTGGAGATAGAGATGCTAGGATTTTAACCCAGCTCTGCTAGGCTCCTACATCCCAGAGAACGTGGCAGTTCTTCATCTCTTCCCCAGGTGTTTCAGCAGACCAGGTAAGTCTGGCAGATTTCTGCTCAGCCCAGCTTTGCCGAGAATTGCAGTACACGGTGAAGAATAAAAAGACAGGCTTTGGGGATACAGCTCAGCTCAAATCTTGGCTCCATCACTTCTTAGCTGTGTGACCTTGGGCGAGTTCCTTCAGCTCTCTGAGCCTCAGTCCCCTCTGTACAATGAGGACTGGCAGGAGTGGGGATGTTCGTGAAAATGGTAGTTTAATACGGGCCCACGGGCCAATTTCAGTTGCTCAACCTCATGTCCTCTCATTATTTTCGAGAGTCCCCTATGCCTCTGACACTTGCCAGAGATCTCAGATCATGTGTGCTTCTCTCATCACCCGCTTTCTATTTTAGGAAAATAAGGTTCTGGGTGGGGAATGGTCTTCCCTGCTGTTGCACAACATGCAGATGGAGGAACTGGAATTTGACGCCAGGACTGCGGTTTCTGTTGTCCAAGCCCTTTGCACTTCCCCAGAATAAAAGCACTGGCCTGGGTCTCCCCAGCTCCTCAAGAATTGAAAGAGGTGCAGAGAGGGAAAGTAGTGTTCACACAGAGGTGGGGGAGGTTGGGTGCAAAGGTGGCGTGAGCAGGATGCCTACAACCACCCAGAGCTGGAGCCCTCATTTCACCCACCAGTCTCTATTAGTTTTCAGAATTGGAAGGTGACTATCTCGGGGCCTCCTGTGGGTAGCTGTTTGTCACAGTAGCAGGATGACTCAGGGTGACTGGGGGCGAGGGCCAGCCCCTGCCTGCTGCTTTGGCTCTATACACTCTTGCAGGAGGTATCATGTGGTCCAGTTTTTTCCAGCGACATGTAAAGGGCAGGTGGTCCTGAGTAAGTTACCTCCCTCTTTCCGGGAGGGGAAGGGGCCTAACATTAACACACTAGGTGGGGGTTGTTACAGTGCCCTGCTGTGCGTTGGCCCAGCAGTCAAGGTCAGACCAGGGTGTGGGAAAGAGGCAGAGAGTCCCTGGGCTCCAAGCGTGAGTGAGATGGGCCCAGGCCCAAAGCCCGCTGCATGCTGGGCCCTGCATGCGAGACAGCCTGGAGGCTTCCTTGGGCTCCTGCAGACTTCTTGGCATAGGCCCCCATGGCCACTCTGAGGCAGCCTTGAGAAATGTGCCCTTTCACAAGTCCCAAGGCTGTGTCATGTGATAACCGCGCTGGATATAGAGGGCACCCCACCAGAGCAGATTCATGCCCAGGCCCAGGCCCACCGGCGGGCCCTCCCTCTCCCGAGCGGCCCTCTTCCTGGGAGAGCAAGACCCCACCTGGCGCCAGAGGCTTGTGTGGAGACAAGGACAGAAAACTCACAGGACCATGCCAGGCCCTGAAATCCACGGAGGTTTGAAAGGCAATCTATTGTCTTTTCTGTTTTCTAGATTCTTCTATAACATGGTTTGTAAAGATCGTATAAACAGCTCCCTGTCCGAGATCCCTGAGACCCACTGAGAACCACCCTGAGGGAGGGGTGCACCCTCCCCTTGCAGATTTTCCCGGGAGGAAAAAGTCACTCCTGAAAAAAGATATTTAATATCCTTATAGCCTCAAGGAGGTGAGCATGTCTGATCATAAATCAAGCTTCTAAGAACTGACTCCTGCTCTGGAGTGGTAGGAAAGTGAGCTTCCAGCCCTCTTGCTTTCTTGACCTTGTGAAAGGAGCAGACAAACGACCTTTGTGTAGGAAGATGAGAAGGAGGGGCAGGGTTGTGAGGAGAGGTGGGAGTGAAGAAGGGCAGACAGGAAAGGAAAGGAGGAAGGAGAGGATAGAGAAGCTGGGGGCAGGGGGAGGGGAGAAGGGAGAGGAGGGGAGGGGAGGGGAGGAGAACAGGCCAGGTCCCAAGGGGGGACGCTGGGGGAGGAGCAGAAGAGGAACTCAGGAAGTGGAACCTTTGACCTTGGGCCTGAGTAAGTGTTTTGAGCAGAGAGCTTTTTGCCCCTGCACTTGCTGAGGCGAGGCGGGGCGGAGCCCCATGCTCACTGCAGCCTAGGCTTCTGTCCTGGGCGCCAGGGCAGCACCTGCACGGCTGCTGAGCAGAAAGAAGGAAGTGGGCCCAGCTGTTGCAGCAGGGGTCAAGCTTTGCGTTTCAAACACTACAGAAACCTCTGTGTCATTTCTGGGTTTTAAGGGTGCAGCTGGGTCTGCTGTCTCCTTTCAGCAAAGGCTAAACAAAAAGTTCTCTCTTTCTGAAAATATTAATAATAGAGTTAACATAGTGATCCAGCAATCCTACCATATAGCCAAAAGAACTGAAGGCATGATCTCGAAGAAATTATCTGTTCATAGCTGCTTTATTCACAATACCCAAGAAGTGGAAGCAACCCAAATGTCCGTGGACAGATGGATGGATAAACAAAATGTGGTGTATACATACAGTGGGATATTATTCAGCCTTTAAAAGAAGGAAATTCTGACACCTGCTATAACATGGATAAGCCTTGAGGACATTGTGCTAAGTGAAATAAGCCAGTCACAGCAAGGCAAACATTTTATGATCCTACTTATGTGAGATACCTAGAGTAGTCAGATTCCTAGACACAGAAAGTAGAATGGGGGTTGCAGGGGCTGGAGGGAGGGAATAGGACGTTGTTGTCTAATGGAGGTGGAGTTTCAGGTTTGCAAGATGCAAAAGTTCTGGAGAGAGCTATTGCACAACAATGTGGACGTACTTAACACTACCACACTGTACACTTAAAAATGGTTAAGATGGAAAAAAACAAAAAATTACCAACCAATGTCACCCCAACAAATTTAACAATTAAAAAAAATTATAAAAGAAAAAAAAATGGTTAAGATGGTACATTTGATGTTATGTGTATTTTATCACAATCTTTAAAAAGATTATCTCAGACTGTTTCTAATCTTAAATCCAATGTACAGCACTGGTCATTCTTCAACAATGATCTGGCTGGTATTGAGGTCCAGGTTGTAGACAATGTTCACCCTGAACTTGGAAGAGTTGCCTCCATGATCTTTTAGTAACTTGTTTGCTGTTGGGAAGTCCAATGTCATTCTTATTCCAGACCCCTTGTGCATGACGGCTGGGAGCCTTCTCTCTGTCCCTGGCTCTCTGATATCTCATATCCGCAGCCATCTGCTGGTCCTTCATTCTTGCTTCTGGACACTTATGGATCTTTTTAATCTGGGAGGCATGCCCTTCAATTCTAAAAACCTGGGAAAGCCGGGATGGCTCAGTGGGTTAAGCACTCTCTTTGAAGCCCTGGGGACCAAGGATCAAATCGTGGCCCCAGCCCGTGGACTCATATGCTGAACTGGGGTGTATTTCCCATGCGGGAGGCCCCCAGTTTGGTTCTCACCCCTCCTGCCCACATTTGGTCCCTGGCTCGAGGGGGTGTGCCTCCCATGGGGAGGCCCCCAGCCCAGTTCCTGCCCTGCGTGGCTCCCCCCCACCTGTGTGGAATGAAACCATGTTGAAAACTGATGATGTACAACTATAGAGACTGCTCTGGGCCCTCCCCCTTCTCTCTGTCTCTGTATCTCTCTGTCTGTCAAAATCAATAAAGTAAATCTTTAAAACAATAAAATAAAATAAAAAGTAAAGAAAGTTCTAAAACCTTCTTGACTTTCTCTGTCAGGAGCACCTTTTAGTTCTGTGTTGTATCTTCTGGACCAATTCTTCATCTCCCTGCCCCTCTGTTCTAATTTCTAGATTTCATAGACTTCATCTTCTAATCGTTCTACCACTTTTCTTTCTTTCTTTTTTTTATTCTACCACTTTTCATTTCACTTTTAAATAGATTTTTGCCAATTGCGTTTGACAAACAATATTTAATTTCAGTTTTAATAATTTTTAAGAACATCTTTGAAATTCTTTTTATTTATCCTGTTCTTATGTCATGGATACTACAAGGTCAAAGTTCCCTCCCCCTGGCCCATCAGGATTTCTCTGTCTTCCTCAGCAGAGTGCTGTCCCACAGCCCATAGGCAGCACATCTGCCCTGATGTCCTCTGTCCCCTCTGCTGAGTATGTCCCATCCATCCCTGGCCTGGGCATTGCACAATCTTGAACTGCCACACACAGTGAGGCAATGGAAGGCCTGAAGGTTCAGGAAGGGGAACTTGGCTCACCAGGCACTTTGCTAAGTGCCTTCCGTGTCATTAAGCTCACAAAACCCTGAGGTGTAGGTTATCACATTCTTTCCATTTTAAAGACAGGACAACTGCCACCTAGAAGAGTTACGCAGTGCACCCGAAGTCCCGCAGCCAGGAAGAGACTGAACCAGGGTCCCAGGTTCAAACCACTGCTCTGTGCAGCCAAGCCGGAGGCCCCGGGGGGCGGGGCAAGTTCCCTTTCTCAGGGGCCTCTCTGGGCCTTCCCCACAGGAACTCCCTCACTGCTCCACTTCCCATCCGGGCTTGAAAGTCTTGTTGAAACCTGGTCCGTTTGGTGGTGGCTCCTCCCAACACCCTGGGAGGTCACTGGGTGCAAGGCTGAGTCCCTCTGGGTGGCACAGGTGATGGGACACGGCCTCGAGAATCAGGTTGCTCCTCTAGCTGGGAGGAGGACCCAGGAGGGTAAAAGAGCCTTGTGATGCATTTCAGCAGAACGCTGTCCCTATTTCTGACCCCCCGTGGGGCAGCTGAGCACCGGGGTCAACATAACAGTCTTCCCTCCCAGCACCCAGGTGGGGACAATTCTGTAGGTAAGGGTGACAAAGAAATCTTCCTTCTGCAGCCTGTGGACCAGGGAAGGCCACCCAGAGAGAGTGAGGAGCAAGCCGAGCATGAGGGAGAGAAGGGTGCAGGGAGAATGCACGTAGAGGAACTGAAAGCCAGTTCAAGTGGGAGCCAGCGTGGGGGCCTCCGCGGGCGTGGGAGTTGCTGGCCCTGAGAGGCCCCAGCAGGGAGTTGGCCTTTGACCCAGAGCTTTGGTGGATGAGTACCTGAGGGATGTCACTGTGAGATGCATTTTAGCAAGACTGGCAGAGTGTGGAGAGGGTGCAGCAGGCAGGGAGGGGCACTTAGGAGCAGAAGGGAAAGAGGGATGGAGCCTGTGGGTCTGGATTAAGGCGTCCATCTGGGGCAGGGCTGCTGCCTCTAGAGCTGGTCAGTCTTGGGGACAGGTGGTTGGGCCACTGGCATAGGAGGGAGTATGCCAGCCTGTGCCAGCCTTGTGCCCCCCAGCCCAGCCCCCCAGCCCGGTCCTGCCGCTCTCTGTGAGCTGCTGATGGTGACACAGGGCCTGAACTTCCTCTGGTGACTGGCCACTTCAGCCCTAGTTCTGAGCTTTCCAAAAATAATCTGGCCTGAGTTCAGGGGCCAGGCTGCCCTGTGCACCTCTGGGTGGGGCTGTTTTCTAAGTGGCTGAGGCTGCAGCTGCCTGGCCTGGCTGTCACCAGATCCTGCCCCTGCTTCTTAAAGAAGCCTGAAGAAATAAATGATTAGGAGAAAAAGGAGACCTCTGTCCCAGCAAGTGATTCCAGACCAGACAGCAAGGAGAGGTGGGAGAATGCCCTCCTTGCCCTCCACCCTGCCCTGAGCCCTCTGGTCTTACAGCCTCTCAGGTAGAAGTCTTCAGAGTCCCCACTCTGCTAAGGCTTCAACTTCACTCCATGTCCATCTTCCAAGCCTGTGGCTCCAGCCTGGCTTTGAGCTCCAGGTGTACATACAGCTGCCCACGTGACATCTCCCCTGTGGTTAACGGCACGCAGGGACTCAAACTCAGCCCCTTCCCCACAACCTCTCCTCCCATGTTCCCCTCTGCAGTGAATGGCACCTCTGAATACCCAGGTGCCCAAGCCAGGGCCCCTGGTTCTTCCTCATTCCCTCTGGGCTGCCCTTTCTTTTTTTTTTTTTTTTTCTTTTTTCTTTTGCACCGTTCCCGGAAGTACTGCAATACCGGGTCGATGCGTGGAGTGGACGGAGCAAGCCCCTATTCCATCTCCCTGCTCCAAAAATCCATTTAATATATTGTCCTCGGATAGAGGACGTATCAGATATTAAACTGATAAGAACAGATACTACACTTGATCTTAGCCAAAAGGCCAAGAAGCGATGGGGGCTGCCCTTTCTGTCCAGCTTCTGTCATGGCCCAGGTTGCATCCTCTCACCCTTTGAAAGCCTTGCTACAGGTCTTTCCATGTGCAGGTTCACCTCTTCCATGGCACTGTCCGCCTCCACCATCTGCTCCTAAAATGCTGCCTCATGCTTCAGCACTTCCATGGCTCCCATGGCCCTCAGGGTGAAGTCGGAGCTCCCCACGTCGTGGCCCCTGACAACTCTCCAACCTCGTCTCTTGCCTTCTCCTTCCAGAACCCTCTTCAGCCACCTCGAAGCAATACTCGCTTCCCCAGGCCCTTTGCACATGCCTGGACGACTCCTCCCCACTCTCATGACTGAACCTCCTCTATTTACCCATCAGACCCCGGCCCCGACAGCCCTTTGCCACGGAAGCTTTCCTGATGCCCAGGCACTCCCTTGGCTTGCTCTTGTCCCAGGGCCGATTCATTCACTCAACAAACTTTTCCTGAGTGCCCACCATGTGCTAAGCCCCGTTTTGGCTGTTTTGAATACATCAGGAAACAGAACAGACAAGCACCCCTGCCCCTAGCGGAACCCACATTTAAATGGGGTGGAGAGACAGACCGTAAATAGTATGGAGCAAATAAGTAATTGGGCTATTGCAGGAGAAGGGACGAGGGCTAAGGGGCAAATGGAACCAGGGAAGGGGTGAGGGATAAACAAAGCGGGACAGACTGCAAATTTATCTGGAGATGATGGCCTTTCGGTGAAGACTTTGTCAATACCTTCCAGCCAAAGACGGCCGGACCGCAGGGCGGCTGGTAAGCGGTGTCAGAAAGGACCATAGGACTCGGGCTTGGGTTAGACGACATCCGGGAGGGCTTCAGGAGGCCGCGCCCTGCCCTGGGTTGGATGCTGTCAGGAAGCAGGACAATTCTGAGTGGGGCTTTGAATATCCTATCAGGAAGGAGAGGAGACCTCACTAGTGCGGCTGCCACTAGTAAGAAACAGCCCTCCTGCTCGCCAGCGCAGAACTGCCTTAGTCCCATGGGTTCGCCATAACAAGTTCCCACAAACTTGGCGACTTCTAACAACAGAAATGTGTTTTCTCACAAGTTCTGGATGCTAGAAGTTTGATATCAAGGTGTTGGCGGGATGGGTCCCTTCCGGGGGCTTTGAGGGAGGATCTGTCCCTCTTTCGTAGCCTCTGGCAGCCACTGGCAGCTGACATTCCTTGGCTTATAGACGCATCACTCCAGGCTGCCTCCGGCTTCACCTGCCTTCCCCTTGTGTCCCCTTTTCTGTCCTTATGAGGACGTTCATCATTGAATTTAGGGCCCACTCTAATCCATGATGATCTCACCTGAAGATCCTTACCTCAATTACATCTACAGAGACTCTTATCACAAATACGGTCACATTCTTAGGTTCTGGGTGGAGGTAGCTCTTGGGGGCGACACGTCAGCCCAGTATAGAGATGGCTTCTGCAGGTTGGACAATGTTCGTCTTTTGTCTGTGTTGACATGCTGTGTGCCTTGATCCATCCCAGTCACTTCAGAGTGGCCTTTCCTGACGTGGATGTTCTGCTCTAGGTCCCACCAGGGCCCAGCTGGAAGGCCAGGGCCTGCTTCTCTCTTTCTCAACTTGAAGGCAGTGAGGGAGGGAGTCGCGCTGGCATCTGTGGGCAGAGGTCTAGCTACAGGGGCCAGGGGGGTGTGCCTCGCGGGTGCAGGACCAGCCAGACCTGGGGTGGCTACAGCAGAGTGAGCAAGGGGGAGAGGGGTGGGGTGGGGGTGGAGAGAGGTAAGGAGGGGACAGAGCAGGGAGAGATGCCGTGGAAACACTGCTGTAAGTCTGGAGGAAATGCGGGGCCTCTGGAATATTCCCCTCAGAGACAAGAACATGACTGACTGGAGTCATTAGCAGGCATGGTTGTGATGGAGTGCTGGTTGACACGTGGATTCAAGAGTGAGCAGAGAGGCACCGGAGACAGCAAGATGAGGCCATTTCTTCTCAAGAGCAGAGCAAGTGGGGGAAAGCTGAGGTAACTGGTGGGGAAGTGACTTCATGAGAAGGTTATTGTTTTGTTTCCATTTAAGGTGAGAGCAGTAACAGCGAGCTTGACGGCTGCTGGAAATGGTCCAGAGCAGAGGGCAGTCCTGAGCGTCTCAGGAGAGGGCACCATTGCAGGTGCAGGAGACAGGCTCCAGCGCCCAGGTGGCGGCAGGGCAGCCAGGAGGATTGCGGTGATGGGCAGAGGGGGGGCCAGGGCGGCGGGCGGCTGGGTGACTTGACCATCAAAAGTTCTCTTCTCAGAGCCTCCTTCCACATCTCACCTGCACTTCCTGTTAGTAACCCTGTCCCTAGGCCATGAGGCAATGGTGTGACCCAACCTGCCTAGGTGTGGAGACAGCACCTGGAGATCCACAGACCCCAAAGGGAACCAGACATGGAGACAGGAGGGGTAGAAAATTGAGAGGGAGAAAAATCAGAAAAGCCTCTCACAGACCCTGGGCACAGGTGAGGCAGCAACACCTGTCAGGAACTTCCCGGCTCCAAACCATCAGGGCCAGGTTTGAATCCCTGCTTTACCACTGCTGGCTGTGACCTTGGTCCAGTGACTCTCTCTGAGCCTCAACTTCCCCAGCTGTAAAATGGAACACTACCCACCTCCTCTCAGGGCTGTTGGGGGAACTAAGATGAAATAACACTCACAAAGTACCAGCAGGGTGCTGGACAGTGAGTCAGATTCTCCTGCCCTCTTCCACCCCACAGCCCTGGGGTTCACACCCATTACCCTAGGGACAGGGCCCCGCCTGCTGGCTGACTCTGGAGCTGCAGCTCTGCCCCTGTTCAAAGGTGGCCGACCGAATCCAAATCCCCAGCGGATGAGGCAATGATTTTATTCCGCAGCAAACAGATGCTACCCGAAGTCAGTAGGTGACTCCAGAGCCTTCCTGCCACCCTATCGTATGCTGGGGGCTTTAACCCACCCTGCCCCCTTGGCTTTTGCAGCTGCCCCTTCTCAGAGTGCCCTCCCCTCCACCATTTGGAAACACAAAGGTCACCCCCTGAAGCTTTCCACCTCCCTGAACCCCGCTTCCCCCTTGCAGACAGAACTACTGGAACGTCCTCTTCCATAGTCTCTCAACATTTGGACTTGCCTCTAGATCTGCTAAACGATATGAGCGAGCACTAGAACATCTGTGGGCCCTGCTTCAAGGAGACTCAGCTGAAGTCAGGGATTGTTTCATTCATTTGCTGCCCGAGGGATTTTGTAACATCTGAATCCAACCAGTCACAGCCCCTGCCTGAAGTCTCCCCAAGGATTTCTCCCCGCAACCTGCGTGTGTATGCGTGTGTGTGTATGTTGTGTGTGATTATGTTTTTCTGTGTTTTCCAATATTTTTATTTTTTTAAATATATATTTTTTATTTATTTGTTTTTGACAGAGAGAGGAGAGAGAGAGAGAGAGGGAGAGAGAGAGAGAGAGAGAGAGAGAGAGAGAGATACAGAGAGAGAATTGAACTGGGAGAGCTCCCAGCTCAGCACATGGGTCCGCACAAGCCGGGGCCGGGATTCGATCCTGGGTCCCCGGCGCTGCAAAGTGAGAGCTTAACCCACTGAGCCATCCCGGCTTCCCCTCCAATATTTTTACATGAGCATGTCTTTCATTTTAGTTTTTAAGTAAAAAAAATATCTTTCAGTGGCTTTCTGGTGCTTACCAATTCCCCAGCAAAGTTAACAGCGTGGGATTTGGCCTCTGCCTTTCCGATTCCTCCCTCCTGCCATCCCCAGCCCTCCTTTCCTGCTTCTCTCTGCTGGGAGACACTTGGTCCACACTCCACATAGCAAATCCCTGCTTGTTCTCCAGTGCTTGGCTCCAGTGTCATCTGCCTAGAATAAGGTGACCAGACGTCCCGCTTTTTGGCGGGGCAGTCCCGGTTTTTAACAATTTGTCCTGCGTCCCGTGGCGTTTTTAAAAAGTCCCAATTTTTGGAAAGAATGCACGACAAGCTAGGGAATGGCGGGAGATAGACCAAATATTTAATCAAGAACCCCCTACCCCCCGGTCAATGGTGTCCCGCTTTACCAATGTTAAAATCTGGTCACCTTAGCCTAGAAGCCTCCCTGACCCCATGGTTGTGCTCATCTGCTGTCCTCACCCTGTCCACCCCTTGATTACAGCTCTCAGCATCGACAGCATTGTAAGTGTGCACGTTTCCCTCTTGAACGCAGGCGTCTTGCAGGCAAGTGCATTTCCGTTATGCCCAACTTCCACACGATTGACCCTGTTTCATTCAAAGAAGGGAGTCCCACTGCCATGGTTTGCTCACAAGCAAAATGAAGGGTCCAGCTGGGATTTCATAATTCTCGAAGATTCTATGATTTGCAGATAATGGTGAGCGTATTTTAAGCAAGCTGCCACAGAGGAGCCTGGGCCGGGTCCCCTGGGGGATGGGCTGGTTCCTGTCAATAGATGTCCTTCTCACCACCTCTCCTGCCCTGGGCAGGGGAGCCTGGGTCACCCCCGCCCTCCTCACCAGATGGCCCTTAGTGAGCATAGGATTTTGGGGAAACCAATGGTCACTTCTCACCCAGGGCGGGCTGCGTGGGAGAGGCTGCATCTGAGCAGCTTCATGCTCCCCTGAACAATAATCATTTGCCAATCCTTGTGAATGGCGGGGTTTTATCGACAGTCAGTGTCTTGGGCTGCATTAAGGTGAGAGGCAGTGCTCATCTGTGAGGGGCACTAATGCACAATTAGAATAAATCAAAAATAGGGTGCCAGGCAAGCCAGCTTTCTACACACACGCCTCCTTGTCTCCTAGCTACCAAATTCAGGCACTCCTGTTTCCACTGATGTCAACTGGACCCTCCATGGGAAAGGTACACAGCTTTGCAGGCTCAGAAAGGCCTGCTGAGCCTTCTCTGCGACACCAATTCAAGTTTCACTCTGCAACCCAAATGCTAGAACCAAATAATACAGGGCGTAATCTTCCTTACCAGAAGATTTATTTTTATTTATATTATTAGTTAGTTAGTTTTTTAATATATCTTTATTTATTTATTTTTATTTTTGACAGAGAGAGAGATACAGAGACAGAGACAGAGACAGAGAGAGAACTGAACTGGGGGAGCTCCCAGTTCAGCATATGGGTCCGCACGGGCCGGTGCCAGGATTTGATCCCCGGTCCCCGGTGCTGCAAAGTGAGCGCTTAACCCACTGAGCCATCCAGGCTTCCCCTAGTTAGTTTTTTTTAAGATTTATTTTATTGATTTTTGACAGAGAGACAGAGAGAAGGGGGAGGGCCCAGAGCAGTCTCCATAGTTGACATTAGTTTTCCATATAGTTTCACTCCACAGGCGGGCACAGGGCTGCGCAGGGCAGGAACTGGGCCAGGAGCCTCCTGCATAGGTCCCGGCAAGAACTGAACTGGAAGCACACCCCAGTTCAGCATGTGGGTCCACCTGGGCCGGGGCCGGAATTCGATCCTCGGTCCTCATGGCTTCAAAGTGAGCGCTTAAACCCTGAGCCATCCCAGCTTTCCCATATTTATTTTTATTTAAATATTTTTTATTTTATTTTATATTATTGTTTTGCTATAGAGACAGAGAGAAGAGAGAGGGCCCAGAGCAGTCTCCATAGTTACATGTGATTAGTTTTCGACATAGTTTCATTCCACATTGGTGGGCGCAGGGTCATGCAGGGCGGGAACTGAACAGGGGGCCTCACAAACGGGAAGTACACCCTAGTTTAGCATTTGGGTCCACACGGGCCAGGGCCAGGACTCGATTCTCAGACCTTGGGGCTGCAAGGCAAGTGCTCAATCTGCTGAGCCATCATCCATCATCCCCAGATTTTATTATCTAAACTAAATCTAAGTCCTTTCCTATACCTTCCAGAAGCTTTCCAGTTTGGAAAAAAATTTTTTGTTAACTTCAAAACAAATGCCTACCGTATTTTCCGGCGTATAAGACCCCCTAATTTTACATTTAAAACATAGATTTAGGCCTATATTCACTGTGTAAGACTACCCCCCACTTCCGAGGCTGTAATCTTATACAGCGAATATAGGCCTAAACCTGTTTTAACTGTAAAATTAGGGGGTCGTCTTATACACCCGGTCGTCTTATATGCTGGAAAATACGGTAACTATAAATCAACATAGCTGGGGAAGCCGGGATGGCTCAGTGGGTTAGGTGCTCACTTTGCAGCCCCAGGGACCGAGGATTGAATCCCGGCCCTGGCCTGTGTGGACCCATAGGCTGAACTGGGGAGTGCCCCCAGTTCAGTTCTTACCGGGGTGAGACCTGGGCCCAGTTCCTGCCCTGTGCAGCCCCACACCCACCTGTGGAATAAAACTATGTGGAAAAACCAATGCTGTGCAACTATGGAGACTGTTCTGGGCCCTCCCCCTTCTCTCTGTCTCTGTCTCTCTCTCTCTCTCTGTCAAAAACAATAAATAAATCTTTAAAAAAAACAACAAAAAACAACATAGCTGCAGCCTACTGGGCACAACGTGCCACCCCCAGCCCACACACATCCTTCACCTTCACCCACCTGGAGACCCTGTGAAACTGCTCTGCATTCAGACTAGTTTCAATCCTGACTTCACTACAAAGGGATCACAGGTAGTCTGTCTGAGCCTGTATTCTCATCTGTGAAATGGGGCTGTGAATTAAGTGACAGGCTATAGTCAGCAGGGTCGGTGTTCAATGAGTAACTAACAGTAACCTTTGCTGCAATGAGGGGAAGGTGCCCCCCCCTAAGGACGTTTTTATATAAGGTGAGGAACTTCTTGTACAGCTGTGATTTTATGGACCTGTTCTTCAACAGACTGTTCCTGCCACACTCTCTACCCAAGGGATCTGTAACCTAGCTGGCATCTTCATTATAAAGCCACACATATCATTCTTTTGGTGTTTTTTTTTTAAAGATTTTATTGTTTTTGACAGAGACAGAGAGAGACAGAAACAGAAAGGCACTGGAACTATCTTCTGCAGGCTGGGCCCCTTGTAGTACAGGCTTCCCCAGTCAGGTGAGTGGTCTAGGGACCCACCTGCATCAGGTGAGTCTGCACTTGGTTTCAGTGAATTATATATGGAGACTCTTTCAACGCATTTACCCATTTTGCAATGATTTACAAAAACATGTGGCATGACAGCACACCTGCCCACACTGTGCGAGTGTTAGCAGTTTTTGACAATAAACAGCATGACCCTCCTTGCACCACCCTCCCTGTTTACCAGATCTCACCTGAAGTGACTGGTTTCCCTGGATGAAAAAGTCCTTAGAAGAAAATGCTTTGCCGATGTGGAAGAGGTGAAACAAAAAACAGCAGAAGGGGAAGCAGGGATGGCTCAGTGGGTTAGGTGCTCACTTGGCAGTCCAGTCCCCGGGTCCGAGGATCCAGCCCCAGCCCCGGCCAGTGTGGACCCATATGCTGAACTGGGGTGTGCTTCCCATATGTGGGAGGTCCCCAGTTTGGTCCCCAGCTCACAGGGGTGTCTCCCATGAAGGAGGCCCTGGACTGGTTCTCACCCTGCGAGGCCCCCACCTGTGTGGAATGAAACCATGTCAAACACTGATGACCTGCAACTATGGAGACTATTCTGGGCGCTCCCCCTTCTCTGTGTGCCCCTCAGCCTCTGACTCTCTGTCAAAAACAATAAATTTGGGGAAGCCGGGATGGCTCAGTGGGTTAAGCACTCACTTTGCAGCGCTGGGGACCAGGGATCGAATCCTGGCCCCGGCCCATGCGGAACCATATGCTGAATTGGGAGCTCCCCCAGTTTAGTTCTCTCTCTGTCTCTGTCTCTCTCTCTCCCTGTCAAAAATAAATAAAAAATATATATATTTAAAAAAAACCCAAAAAACAATAAATCTTAAAAAAATAAATAAAAGCAGAAGCCCGAAAAGGCATCAAAATCAACGAGTTCAAAAACTGCTTTGAGCAGTGGAAAAAGCATCTTGATAGGTGTATTGCATCAAATGGAGAGCACTTTGAAGGTGACTGAAGTTTAAATGTGTAAGAATACACTATTTTTTATAAATAAATTCGGGTTTCTTTGGGTCCCCCCTAATAGCTCAAACACATGCAGCTATAACCAGAGAGCAAGAGGGTGACAAGGTTTAAACCACACCCACCTCAGGACAAGTGCCCCAAAGCCCAATCTCCTGATCAGGTCTGCAGTTCGGCCTCCTGGTGAAGGGCAGTTGGTACCTCTGGACCCACTTTGTTCCATGAGGCTTCAGTCTAGCGACTGAAATCTCTAATTAGAACTTCCACATGCATTGGGGGCACCTTTACTGTGGTAATAAAATGGGGAC
Source organism: Craseonycteris thonglongyai (assembly GCA_004027555.1). Classification (NCBI taxonomy): domain Eukaryota; kingdom Metazoa; phylum Chordata; class Mammalia; order Chiroptera; family Craseonycteridae; genus Craseonycteris; species Craseonycteris thonglongyai. The sequence goes on along the minus strand of PVKE010006544.1, from coordinate 28,489 downwards.
AGAGCATCACCTCCCACACCCAATAACCAAACATTCCCTGGTGGCAGTGGGAACTGGTGATGGCACCTGAATCACAACTGCACCCAAATGACAAAAGTTACGTTTAATTTACAATGTAATAAAGGTTACAGGTAAAAAGCTACACATAAAGCGTGAAAAGGCCTATTACACAAATGTACAAATCTCTGTACAAAGCCCATACCGTCTCCAACCTTTGTCTCCTGTCTGTTAGCCAGGTACAGTCGTGGGACTCTGGAGAACAAGCTCGCAGTCAGGGGGGAGAGAGCCTCCAAACCATCTAAAAACACCCTCTGAGAGACACCAGTTACTTGCAAAGTAAAATCTTTTCCTTCTTAATTGCAATTGTTCTAACTCGTCATATCCTTTAAAAATTGCCTTCGTAATACACCTGAAGAGGAAAGTAAAGCCTTAGTCGAGGACAGTACTCCGGAATCAAATAAGAAACTTCAGCAAGCAGAGTCCTCAGGCTTGATGAGAAAAACAGGGAAAGTTCAAACAAAGTAGTAATTTCAAAACTATCAACCTGTGTCTATGGCACTGGTCACAGATGAAAATAAAAAATGTTCTCATTTCAAAGAAAGGACAAAAAGAAAAGCCTAACTATTGGACCTCAAAACCACTGATCCAGGAAAACATTTGAGTTTAAACTGAAGAATTCTAAACCCTTTTTGATCAACCTCAGGTCTGTGGCAACCCTTTTGTTTTCTAGGACTTGTAGGGATCATAAATATAAATTGGACTGCTGGACCCACAAGGCTGGTGATGCAATTATTATCTGCCCAACTCTGGATTCAACCTGAGGCCCTCCCCAGGGTATGTGACTTTAAATAAAAATGATCCTAGAAAGAGGGAGAAAGAAAAAGGAGGTAATTGAAGGCCTGGGAAAGAGCCAGGGCAGTCTATTTGAAAGGATATATGAAACATTTCTCTAAACTGAAAGTGTTCTGAAGACAGGTTTTTATGGGGTATTTCAACCCCACCCCCAGTTTTAATACTACATGGATAGGACCCCAGGAGACACTCTGAAAGATGATACTGCACACACGGAAATTTCTTCTCCCTAATTCATTAATTCCCCCATCACCCTTCCTCCCAATTCCCACCCAACCCTTCCCTTCTCCATGACCAAAAATATCAAATCAGTAAGGAAGGCGTGGGCTTCTTGCCCGGCCAAGCTTCTTTTGCATATTTTTTCTTCTTGGGTTCATTGACAGCTTCGGGGTTAAAGACTGCAGGATTTGGTGCAGGGTTCATGTTCACTGCCGATGGCACAACAGGAGTCAAGTCCACATCAGGGGCGAGGTTTGGGTATGGCATGGGCAAACCACCAATGAGTGCTGTCCCATGGATGCCGTGCGGCTGGGAGCCGGCTTCACTGTGCGTGGGGGGCAGGCCCCCGTAGAGTCCTCCGCTAAATGCAAAGTTCTGCATGCGCCTGCTCCCTGTTTCTTCCAGGCCCAGGGAGCCAGGGCCCTCCGCCCGCTTCTTCTGTGGTTTATAAAGAACAGAGGAGACAGGCAGTGAGGCACAAGAGTGGTACAAACTAGTCTTTTCTATTCCAGCCCCAGAGAAATTGGGGAAGGCCTCTAAACCTCTAGCTTGTTTTGTTGCCCAGACAACCTATTTCACTGTCCTAAAAGCTCAAGTTTGAAGAGACCTTACAGTGTCATCTAAAATAATAGTGTTCACCATCCTACATCTCACTGAGAAAAATGAGGAGAATGTGTGAGCTTTTCATAAAGTAAAGCTTATCCAATTTAAGTGACTATTCTTTATCCTAGGGTCATACCCCATTCTCTCTTCTTTTGGTATTAAAATGCCCTTTCAGGAGAAAGGTGATAACAGGTGGTAGTATATATTTAAAAATTTTTTTGGAGGGGGACAAGAAGTTAGTATCTTCATGTGGGTGCCCAACTTTTAAACAATCTGAGAGCAAAGCAAATCTGTAGTGACTGAAAGCAGTTTACTGGTTGCCTGGACTTGGAGGAAAATGAACTTTCTCTAGTGACGGAAATCTTCTATATATTGAGTGTGGTAGTGGTGACCCAGGTGTACACATTTGTCATACCTCAAACTATAAAAATTAAAATGTGTGCATTCACTTCATTATATGTGAATAATACCACATAAAACTGACAAAAAAGTAAAAATACCTGCTGGTTTTGGACTTTAATGACAACAGAACATTCCAAAAAGAAAGACAAGAGCTAAAGGGGAAATATGACATGAACACTATGGAGATGCACAGAGAAATTTAATCTTGTACTTTTTCATACTAAAGTAAGTTCACGAAAGATCCCCCTCACTTCTCTACTCCTTTTGGATTAAACAAAGACTAACCAGGAACTAGACACATTTTATCAATCTAAGTCTAACATAGTCGGCAGATTTTTTTTTTTTTTTAAGTCCTGCTTATTAACGTTTTTCTTCCTGAGTACTTAAGTGACAGAATAGTAATTTTTAAAAAATAAAACCCTATAGTCTCTCTGACCAGTGTCTTCCAATAATTTTTTTAATACCTCTATTTATAGGATCTCACTACTTCAAGGGATTGGGCTACCTACTCCCTCCGGACAGACCTTGCTGTCATGTTGAACAGTCAGAATATCTTTGTAACTTCCACCTCTTGATTCTTCAACATATCTGATCTTTAAACCTAATCCAGGTCTGGGCTGGCTCTCCTATAGGTGCCATTCCCATTCACAAAATAAACACACAGCAGAGGCCAGAGGTGCCATCCATAAATATAGCAATGCCTCTTCCTCACCTCGTAGTTTACTGAGTCAGAAGGGAAAGGCTAAAGAAACACAGGTCTCTCTACACCCTGCTGTGAAGTAAATTTACAGACTCACATCACACCGTAATTTACAGGTAGCATTGAGCTGGGTGGTCACCTGCAGCCCTTCTAAGGCCCTCCAGGATCCTCCAGACACAGATAAAGTAAAACTATTTCCACAGGATGACAAATGGGAGAGGAGCAAAGAATGTGTTTTAAAATTAAACACACACTTCCACTTAACTACAAGTAAAAGGGTGGATTTGTAAACCAGACTATAAGGCATTTCAAATACTGCTACAATTTGCTTCTTACCTTAACTGGGACCACAGCAGTCTGTACCATGTTCCGGAAGCGTCCAACTGAGGGATCCACATCCTCTGTAAAAAGCCATGAGGGAGTTAGCCTGGTACTTCACTCAGGGGAGTAGGCAGATGGGGCTCATTGTGAACAATAACCACAACTCATATTAAAACAGTAAATGATAACCAATACTTCAAGTGTTTACTGTATGCTGGGCAGTGTTAAATCCTTACAATAAACCTATGAGGTAAGTACTCCTACAATAAACATTTAATATCTGAGAGAATAACTCAGGCTCAGAGTAAAGTGAATGGCCCTGTCACCCTTCTGGAGAGTGGAGGACCCAGGATTTGAGAACAACTAGCGAGAAATAGGCCTGTGCTCTCGACCCCTGTGCTGTGCTGCCTTCCCCAAATTTTCCCACTCCATACACTTTCCTCTTTTGAAGGGAGAAACAAAAGAACAGATATTATCAATCCCACGTCAGTGATAAAAAACAAGGACATGTCAAAAGATCACACACCAGTGAAGTCGGGATGGCTCAGTGAGTTAAGTGCTCGCTTTTGTAGCCCCGGGCACCGAGGATCGAATCCTGGTCTGGGCCCGTGTGGACCCATATGCTGAAATGGGGTGTGCTTCCCATGAGGGAGGCCCCACAGCCCAGTTCCCACCCTGCTCGGACCCGCCCACCTGTGTGGAAGGAAACCATGTTGAAAATTGATGATGTACAACTATGGAGACTGCTCTGGGCCCTTCCCCTTCTCTCTGTCTCTGCCAAAAACAATAAACTAGATCTTAAAAAATATCACACACCATCTACCTTACTAATGCCTATTCATTAGCAAATAACAGAATCAGGGTTCAGACCCAGGGCTCCAACCTAATTGGCCTTTTGTCTGGAATAATTATATACAATCAAGTCCTTTACTAAAGGATCCAAAGCCCCTGTCCATGCAGCTCCCTTTTCACAGCTTACACACATTATTATATCCTAAAAGCTTCTAGCTTCATTCACTTTGCAGGGACAAATGGCTAAGTAAGACCAATAAGGGACATGTCTGCAGTCAGTCCCTCTCTCATGCCTCATTTCCTGGACATCAGGCATGAAAATAAAGAGCAAGATACTGTCCTGCCCTTAAGGACTTCATAGTTGTGAAGCCAGACAGGCTCTGACACAATGGAGGTACTTCAAGAGATGTGGCAAAACAATATTCTGGGACACAGAGAGGACAGGGCCGGGTCACCTAGGATAGACAGGAGTTTTTGTGCTGAAGGTTGAGTATGTGAAAACAGCAGGCAGATTTATTGTTATTGCTAGAGAAGACTATTCCAAGTCCCCCTTATCTTAAACAGTGGTAAGAAAGAAACTGTTCCCAAGTAGATGTTGTACATCTTATTTTAAATGTACTGAGGGCACTGTTATTGAAAGAAGCACTACTATGAACTCCTTTGGAAAACAAAGATTCCCTATTTAATTTTAATAATTAAACCCTGGTTTACTTAAGTCTGGCTTTTCACATATTAGGATGCCTCTAAAGCACATACTCTAGTATTATGTTCACAACCAACCTTTGTTCAATGAATGAACAAATGAATGTGTTCTTTATGTAAAAAGAAAGATATCCAGACTCAGGAAGGAGACAAAGTCTCTAAAAGGTACCTTTATCTCCTCTCATCCCCACAGAAACCCTGCTCCAATCCTCCCTTCAGCAAGAAAAGCTGAATGAAGCTCCAGAGCAACTGGAGCCAGAGAGGAGGGACTACTGGCAGATGAGCCCACACGTGTACCTGGCCTGCAGAGGGGAGGGGCTGTGCCTCTCTGGGGGACCTGTCCTGTGCTGGCTGAATGGTCTTCAGACTTCTCGTCCTCGACTCATTCTCCAGCCATTCTATTCTTAGAGAGAGGATAAGCCCATTCCAGATCTCTGCTCCTGGGAGATCTACCAAATTTCTTGCTAAATCAACTTCCGGTACAAGAGATATGGTGGCAGATGACAGGTATCATGGCTAATATTCATCAAGGGTTTAGTGAATGTGGAATACTGATCTGAAGTATCTTTACATATGTTAATTACTTAATCTCCCCACCAATCCTGTGAGGCCAGTAGTGTAAGTCACTTGGCAAAGGGTCACACAGCTAAGTGGAGAGGCAGATCTTAAACTGGGCCCTCTGATTTCAGAGCCCCAGCTCTTAACCACTATGTCATACTCTGCTTGAATACACTGCCTTAATAAAGATCTGGGGCAATGATTTTCCAGGAGAAAAACAGAGCCTGAGTCCTAAAAGAGACTTAAATGATTCTCTAGTCCAGTGATTCCCAAGTTGCTGGCTGTTCATCAACACAAGAGCATGTTTAAAACTATAAATTTCTAGGTCCAACTCCCAGAAACTTTACTCAACAGGCTCAGGGACCCAGGAATAAACTTCCTAGATTGGTCATCCAGCCCCTGCCTGAATATTTCCCTCGGGCATTCACTACTTTGATGTGCAATCCATTCCACTTCATACAACAGAAAGTGAACTTGTCACTAGAACAAATGCCCTGATATCTTCCACAGGATTCTTTTTAATTCTTCCAAGTATAAGAAGAATGTGTTGCTGCTTTTTATGCTGAACCAAGTATTTGCTACTCCCTGGCCCTGGTTTTCCCTGCTGCTTCCTCCTTAAGGTCAGCCCTGCAAACACCCAACCACAGTGGACAGGCCTGCTCCAATTTGCTCTCCCTCATGCATGGTATCCTACTCTCTGGCACTGGGGAGACTGTTTCCCATAGCTATGAGTCTCCTCCCTCAGGACTATACAATACATTTGGAGGTTAAGGCCATTGCATTTGGTAACATATTTGGGTGAATACAGGCCAGTGGGGTTACTGTCTCCCATTCTTCTATTAACGCAATTTCAAACTGCACTTGATTAGTTCCCACATACCCCTAATGACTCAGACTGCATTTTCAATTAACTAAAATCCATAGATCTTTTCTCTTCATGAGCTATCTCTGGAATGGATCTTCTTCATTTAAATAATTGATATTGTGAACCTAAATGCAGGACTTGGAAGTTGTTCTGACTGCATTTCATGTTGGGAAATAAAAGCAACTTGTTAGTCTGGGATCCTTGTTTCCTTCCATTGAAATTTATTTTCAAACAAGTTTTTTTGAATCCCAATTCCATTTTTACTATATAAACTATACCTACCAGCTTTATGTGATCCACCTACCAGAGACATTGAGATAACATGAGCCCAATAAATAAATGCCAAACAATGAAATAAATTCATAAATTTAATGACTTCTCATAAACTGATGTTCTCATCTTGATATTTCCATACAAATTATCTACAAATTACTTCCGTACAGAGAGGTAAGTCTTTAGTACGATTAACAGTGGCAGCAGAAGGTTCGACAATCTTGGGAGTTACCAATCATACTTAAAACTGCATAAAGAATAATGATCTGCTTTGAGGTGAAGACAGCAACCACCTATACTTAACTCAGACCTCCACTATGACACAGACACACTGCATCAGCAGAGGAGAATCCGAGCCTTGCTCTGTATACTGAAACATACAGGCCCTTTCTTTAGCTATTTCTTTCACATTGCAACTGGATAACACTTGAATGTGAGAGTACTCTACCAATAAACTGTAAAAATTATTTCCCCTTAATATAGCACATGTTATCCTAAACTTTGTTGAGAAACATTACAACTGACCTATAGGTTGCATACAGCACTCTCTTGAGACCACAGCTTTTTCATCAGAAGAAACTAGGAAGATACCTCACCTGGATTGATGATCTCATCATCCTCACTGAAAGTCACCCGTGAGTTCTTCCTCTTCCTCTTTGGTCTCTGAATATCCAGATTCCCCTCCTCAATAGTGAGGGTGGAAATCCGCTTGTTGTGAGCAGTGTTGAACTCTGTGAGGTTCTAGGTCAGGGTTCACATAAGAAAGACAGGAGTCAGTACACAGGGCCTTTGAAGGAGAATATGTTACTAAATAAAGGGCAGAAAGGCCTTAGGGGTTAACCTTGGCCTCCCCAGGTAGACAAGATTCATTTTTTAATTCAGAAGATTCATTACTGTCCCTAGATTGCTATTACTAACAAGTCACCTTTAATAGAATGTGGAATGCCCTCTTTCTGACTAGTGGGACAGTGATATGCATTTTCAAAAGGAAGTGAAGGGCCTTGAGCTGAAAACAGGTTATCTGTACAACCATCCTTGAGTTGAGGTTTTTGATTGTTGCTGTTTAAGAATGTGACTGGAAGGAACACCAAGAATATTTTTAAACAAAACAGAGATGAGAAAGAACAATTAACAGTTTGCCAGTAAGAACACCACCAGTCCATTTAAGATTTAGCATTAATATTTTGTCACTCCCCATTCCTGCCCATGGCCCCATTTCTATTCATAACCATCCATTCATCTCAATGATTAATTTGGCCTCAGCACTGCTGCCTGCCTCTTACCCATCCTTTGGACTTATTCCAGTCTGCATTGCAGTTGAGATTTCCAAATGTCTCAAGAATGAAGACCCAAGGAGGACCTAACATACTGAATTTAAAAGACAGGGAAGCATGGGAGAAGCCTGCAGGGCAAATGGGCAAGAGTGATTGCCATTCAGACCTCCGGCTATGAGGCCACTTCTTTAGAACAAAACAGCTTCTAAATTGTAAGATTTCCACGGTGTTTTCTTTTAAAGGACTGGAAAACTGCCTTGGTGTACTAGAACAGTAAATGTATGTGGGTGGTTAAAACATGCTTGTACTTGGTCTACCTGAATAGACCAGTCACCCCAATGCAGTGATAGACATGTAAAGTATGATTAGCCACATCACAAACTACTGGGGTCAGCCTCTAGGAAAGGAAAACTTTAGCACTTTATATATTGTAAAATTCATGACTTCCAGGGCAGCAGGCCCATATGAACAAAAGCAGTCTAGTATTTCTACTCAGAAGATTCCTGGGCTCTTTGGACAGCTTCAGTCTAAGCCAGTGCCATCCAATCTAACTTTCTGAATGACGAAAATGTTCTCTATCTGTGCTATTCAACATGGAAGTCACTAGCCACATGTGATTACCAAGTACTCAAAATGTGGTGAGTAGCTACTGCACTAGACAGTGCAGCTCTACAAAAATTTAATTCCCAGCCTTGGCTTCTAATATTCAGTGAAGGTACACAAGACAACCATGAGGATCTACTAGCAGGAGACCAGTCTTCTTGTTCATACATAACCAAATCCACACAACGCAGCTTTCTAAAGTGTGTTAGAGTTGGCCACACTATATTGCCAAAGTGGCAATGGCCATCACTGGGTTTAAGAAAACCTACTGCTAAGTCATTGGCATTTCAAGCTACACAGAATAGCCACATACTGCAAAAACCAAAGTCCCAAAAGACAAAATAATGGCATAAGTGTGGAATTACATCAAGCTCTGTTTCCTCCTCTGGAAGCCCCAGTAAGCCCTTGAGTTCATCATCCTCTCCACCCATCTTCTCATCTCCTTTCACAGCCGATGGCAATGTCTGAGGCTTCTCACGTAGAGTGTATGCCCTTGTGGATGCGCCAAATGAGACTGTGGAATCGATGGGAATTTGCTGAGGCTTGTGAGGTTCCAACCGAATGTGACCCAAGAAAGTGCCGTGTGCTGGGAATAACCAAATCAGAAATGTAAGACAAAAGAAAAACCAACCTGAGTTGTAGAAGGGAGAGCAGCTCCTCCCAGCATATCAGTTCTGCTTTTTAAAATGAAAACGACACTGGGTCCGCTTTGCATCCCTTGTCATGGGTCACAATGAAAAGGAAAACTTCACTGGGTCTTGAATCTCTTCAGTGGATTTCTTACACATCTTCAGACCTGCTGTTACCCCACATAACAAATACCACTGCTTACTCTCTGCTGCCAGACAGGTTTGGCTCCATTCTGGGTCCAACAGGAATGGCTCCAACCCAGCAGTAACCATGACCCCCAAGGCAGGGGACAGGCATCACTCTGGTCTGACCTCTCCAGCCCCAAGTCTAAGGATAGGCCCTGGTGGTAGTTATGCGTGGGTTTCCCCCAGGATAAGAAAGGATGGCTGAAACAGGTTCAATATCAATGCCAAGGCAAGCCAAAATCCTACTGGAGAGTCTGAATATTTTTCCATGTCTGCATTCTGCATGTTATAAAATGGAGAGAAAAGATGAGATAAATTGCAAGTAAGTACTTATGGGATAAGGCTCTCCAAAACCATTATATAAGCAGATTGGAATGGGGTGTATGTGTGTATGTGTGCTGGGGAAGGAGGACAGGAGCAGAACATGGTCAACTCAGGAAGCAGGATCCTTAACATTTTACACTGTACTTTTATACATGGGAAAAATGAATGAACTTCAGGATTCCATGAAGGTAAGCCTCAAATGCATTTCTGGGATTATCTTTGGCAAAATTCAATATCTTTAGTTGGAGTGTGTTCATGAAATTAAAATTGATATTAGTAGTCAAAACAAAATGTAGCAGGGATAAAAAACCTATTATAAAAAATTAAATTTTACTCAAAACAAGTTTTTTGGTTTTTTTTTTTAATGCCCTGCACCACTACTCTACTACATTAATAAAGCTACTCATAACTCCTGTGTAAATTAAACTATAATTTACCGTGGTCCTATAAACACTTGGATTCTCATAGTCCCTAGGTCCTGGGTGCTTTTTCTTGTTCTCTATATAGACCTACTGCCTCTTCCAGGAAGTGCCCCCCAAAATCCTCTTCTCTCTCCAGTCATCAATTATTTCAGGGAAATAGGTGACAGAGAAGGAGTAGAAAAGGGCTGATTTTAAAACCTAAGGTAAACTCCTTCGTTGATGAGCAATAAACATGATTTTCAAACTAAAGAACCCAAAGAGCATTTTCACATTGCCCGAAAGGGAATGTGTGAGACAGGATGGGATATGAGTTACTTACTACTGTTGAGATCTATTAGGAAAACTCTCTTCAGATGCTTGTGGTAGACCAAGGCAGCGTGGACCCGAGAGCAAGACTGGTGGTCAATGGTAAAGTCACACAAATCAGGGTTTCTCCCAAATAAGTAATACTTCTTCTCATCAATAATCAGTTTCTAAATAAATATTAAATTAAATATTACTTAAATCTTGTTTCAACAGTGTTTAGCAAAAATTCTTCCACTCAAATAAGATCTTAAGTAGATAAAATTTCTTGCCAAGGTGAAAAAAAATTATTTTCTATTATTCTTTAAGATAAAAAGCTAAGGAAAGCCGGGATAGCTCAGTGGGTTAAGCGCTCACTTTGCAGCCTCGGGGACCAAGGACTGAATCCCGGCCCCGGCCCGTGCGGACCCATATGCTGAACTGGGGAGTGCCCCCAGTTCGGTTCTCACTGGGTCGAGACCCTGGCCCAGTTCCTGCCCTGTGCAGCCCCAGCCCACCTGTGGAATAAAACTATGTGGAAAAACCAATGATGTACAACTATGGAGACTGTTCGGGGCCCTCCCCCTTCTCTCTGTCTCTGTCTCTGTACCTCTCTCTGTCAAAAACAATAAAAATATATATAAAAGAAAAAAAAAAAAGCTCAGAATAGTTTATTAACATTTTGAGGGGTAGATGGCAATTAATCTCCCCAAACATAGTGGTCAAATATCTAGTATTGGTATAAAAAGAACTTGTCCTAATTCTTAGATAAAAATGGCCTGCAAGAGCGGTTGCCTTCTGTCCATTGGAAATTTAAGATTTCACTGGATCTTAATTTTAGGTGAAGCAGAAAACAAGAACATAAACCATGTCTATAAAATAATGACTGCTTTTCAGAAAATACATATTCAAAGGATCTATATTCTAATCATACCATCATAGCCCCAAAATATTTTTGGAACCCTCTTTAAGAATTGGAATTTTGGGAAAGCTGGGATGGCTCAGCGGGTTAAGCGCTCGCTTTGAAGCCCCAGGGACCGAGGATCGAGTCCCGGCCCCGGCCCATGCGGACCCACATGCCCTGCACAGCCCTGTGCCCACCTGTGGAGTGAAACTATATGGAACACTGATGTCAACTATGGGGACTGCTCTGGGCCCTCCCCCTTCTCTCTGTCTCTCTCTGTCTCTGTTTCTCTCTGTCAAAAATCAATAAAATAAATCTTAAAAAAAAAAAAAGAATTGGAATTACATTAGACCTCACTGTATGAGCCTCTAAATTTTACTTTATTTTCCCATTTCACTTTAGCCCCAAAAAGGTATTACTCAGAGTTAACTCTGAATGGGTATTTACTATGTCCAAAGAAAGAACTACTCACAGGGCAAAGATTTTCAAGGTTTGGGGGAGGGAAATGTGGAGATTAACACTTACTGAAAGACTACTATTGATAGGCATTTTCAAGCATTATCTCAAAACAACTCTGAAGCAAGTATGACCTCTATTGTTAAAGAACACAGCTTCAGGGGAAGTTGGGATGGCTCTGTGGGTTGAGCGCTCACTTTGCAGCCCCAGGGACCGAGGATCGAGTCCCAGCCCTGAGGATCGAGTCCCGGCCCCGAGGATCGAGTCCCGGCCCCAAGGATCGAGTCCCGGCCCCGAGGATCGAGTCCCGGCCCCGAGGATCGAGTCCCAGCCCCGGCCCATGCGGACCCATATGCTGAACTAAGGAGTGCCCCCAGTTTGGTTCTCATCAGGGTGAGACCCCAGCCCAGTTCCTGCCCTGTGCAGCCCGGTGGGAATAAAACTATGTGAAAAAACCAACGATGTGCAGCTATGGAGACTATTCTGGGTCCTTCCCCTTCTCTCTGTCTCTGTCTTTGTATCTTTCTCTCTCTGTCAAAAACAGTAAAAATAAATCTTAAAAAAAAAAAAATTTACTATAAAAAAACCCCCAAAAAAACACAGATTCAGAGAGATGAAGTCACTCATCCAAGGCAGCTGGCTAGTATTTAAACTCAGGTGTGAATAACTTGCAATACTGATATTCTAAACAACAGTGTACGAGTCTTAAACAATTCTGAGAAAAGAACTCCAAAGTATTTTTAGCTGCTGCAGTGGCAATGGAAAAAACAAACCTATATACAGCAGGTTCTCAAATAACATCATTTAATTCAATGTCATTTTGTTATAATGCTAATGAGATGCTATCGGAACTTACCGTATTTTCCGGCGTATACGACCCCCTAATTTTACAGTTAAAACATAGGTTTAGGCCTATATTCGCTGTATAAGACTACAGCCTTGGAAGTGGGGGGTCTTATACAGCGAATATAGGCCTAAATCTATGTTTTAACTGTAAAATTAGGGGGTCGTCTTATACACCCGGTCGTCTTATACACCGGAAAATACGATAACTCTTGTTTGTATCAATTAGTCTATGGTAAAATTGTTTTTGTCATGTCGTTTTGCCAAAGTTCCAGAAACTATTTGTTTTCTAAGATTTATTTTATTGTTTTTGACAAAGAGAGAGAGACAGAGACAGAGAGAGACAGAGAGAAGTAGGAGGGCCCAGAGTAGTCTCCATAGTTGCACACCTTTTCTACATGGTTTCGGTCCACACAGGTGGACTGCAGGGCAGAAACTGGTGGGTGGGTGGGTGGAGCCTCTCACATAGGAGGCACAACCTCTTAAGTCGGGGGCCAAACCCGGGGCCTCCTGCATGGGAAGCACACCCCAGTTCAGCATATGGATCCGCACAGGCAGGGGCCGGGACTCAATCCCCAGGGCTGCAAAGCAAGTGCTTATTCTACTGAGCCATCCTAGCTTCCCCCTAGGAACTTAGAGAAAATGTTAAGCGAGGCCTTATTGTAATGCCCCAATATAAAAGCAGAAAAGGGAATATACAACAAACTATTACTAAAAATTTGTGTGGGCTAACATAGCATTGTTAACTTTTTATTTTGCTAAATGAGGACTTAAAAACAAAAACTGCCACCAATCAGCAGCATCATAATCATTTTATAAAAAGGTAATTTTATCAGCAAGTAAGTAGGAAGGGCATGGATAAAAAACTATTCTTAGAACTGAATTTAGCTTTATGAAACTCACTACATTGTCCTTATTTTTCTTTTAATCCTAGATCAGTAAAGCCTGCAGATTGGTTGTAGACTGGGCTGTCATACATGGACTGTAGATGAATTTTTGCTAATACTTCCTTCCAGTTCTAAAAGTCTACAATTTGACCATTCTGAAGAATAACCCTCAGGGATGTCAGGATGGCTCAGTGGGTTAAGTGCCCTCCTTGCAGCCCCAGGGTCTGAGAACCAAATCCCGGCCCAGGCAGACCCATATGATGAACTGGGGTGTGCTTCCCGTCAGGAGGCCCCCAGTTTGGTTCTTGCCCCCTTCCCCACCCCTGGTTTGGCCCTTGGCTCAAGGGGGCGTGCCTTCCATGCGGGAGGCCCTTGGCCCAGTTCCCACCCTGTGCTGCCCCCGCCTACCTGTGTGGCACAAAACCATGTGGAAAACTGATGACGTACAACTATGGAGACTGCTCTGGGCCCTCCCCCTTCTCTGTCTGTCAAAAATGATAAAATAAATCTTTTAAAAAATGCACCATATGGCAAAGAACTATGAGTCACATTCTTAATTTTTCTTTAAACAATCACTTACCCAGTTTCTTTCAAGCTTAGCCTTAAGGCTCTCAATTAGTTCAAGCTGGTATTAGATATATGGGCCACCTCTGGGAAACCCTGTCCTGCAGTGCCCATCTGCAGCAGAACTTGTTTCAGGCTCATACTGTTAGGCACTGCACCTGAAAGCTCAATAAGACAATCTTCCCCATGTCTGCTTTGATTTGGATTAAATATAAAACATTGCTTTATTTATTTATTTATTTTTTAATTTTATTGTTAAATTTATTGGGGAGACATTGATTGGTAACAATTAGATAGTTTCCGGATGTACAAGTCCACATCACATCACCTATGCATCACATTATGTGCTCATCACCCAGAACCGGCTCCCCTTTTATCACCACACATCTGGTGTCTACTCCCACTTCCCCTCTAAGACATTGCTTTAGAATTGAGAGAGCTCTGAAATTTCAACATCTTACTCTCTCGAGGTCAGGGGTATCCATTCTTTTGGCTTCCCTGGGCTACAATGGAAGAACTGTCTTGGGCCACATATAAAATACACTAACACTAACGATAGTTGATGAGCTAAAAAAAAAAAAAAAAAAAAAATTGCAAAAGAATCTCATGTTTTAAGAAAGTTTAAGGATTTGCGTTGGGCCACATTCAAAGTTGACCTAGGCCACATGTGGCCTGTGGGCCGCAGGTTGGACAAGCTTGCTCTAGGTACTAGCTATGTAGGTTGAATCTCACTGCATTTCTCATTCATATTTATGATTATGTCCACACAAACATAAATTTGCTAACCACAGTGCTCACAGGCTACTCTCAAGGAAACAGTATATAAGACCACCAGCTTTTGGGTTCTAGTATAATGATCAAATTTCAATGATTCTAAGGTGCCAAAGACATGCCAGACATTTTGCTATTTGGAGTGGGGGTGGGAAGGGGAAAAAGAGCTTCCAAATTAAATAAAACATTTACCATTTAAGGCATCTCAATTATAAAAAATGTGAAAAAGCAGCAGGAAAATAATATGTCTTAGACTCAAGGAAATGTGTTAACTCTTGGACAATGAGCTTCTTCTGTCCAAGTGAATGAAATAATGCATTGATCTTTCAATAGTCACTAAAGCCAGAATTCCTTGACCAGCCATGGCTAGTCCCAATTATCCAGGTGTGCCTTTGAGTTATAACTCAGAGTGTGACTTTACACACTGGGCTTAAAAGACTCATGGCTTTTGTTTTAATATTGCACTTCTTAAACCCAGCTATCACAACATATCACAAGCCCTTGACACAAGGCTAGGATATAGATAGCTCGGTTAGTATCAAGTGCTGCCTAAATCCTTAAAAATAAGTCCATCTCAGATCTATTCCTCTCAGAAATAATAGTGATGTCCAAAACTTAACTGCGTGGCAACTCAACATACCTAAGAGCAGTAATCAGAGGGATATTTGACAACTTAGAACACTTTGAAAATAAAAATCATTTCACAAAGGAATATAATATTATTAAGGCTAAGAAGCTTCCTTGTCTGTTTCTTCCTGCTGCACACTGAAAACTTACTAAATTCTAGTAATAAAGTAGATTCCTATGTCTTCAACGCTTTACGCTATTTAGCAACAGCATTTTATATCTGTGGAACAGCCTTTGGTAAAAAGTTTTCATAGACATTTTATTTTAGCAAAATGATTTCATTGAATCTTGATGTTTTATGACTTTTAAGATAGAAGACAAAGGGGCTCTAAGTAACTGGCTAAGGGAATGATGAATTAATAAAAGAATTCATCACAACTCATGCTTTAATACTTTGCAAAATACCTGGGTATCTCTAGAACTTCTGAAGTGACAATGTTTATGGAACATCCTCCAAAAGATTTCAGAGTGCTTTTCAACCATGGAACAATGTTTTTACTATGTACACCAAAGAAAAACAACTGCACTCAAAAGTGGACCTAAATTCTAACAGAGAAAGTAAACATAAAATTGGTCTAAGACACAGAGATGGAGATTCATAACTCCATGGACATAGCAGGCTAAATCTTCATCTCTTGGTAAATAAATGGCACCACAATAATTAAAACAAACAAAACTCATACAATCTAATAGCTAATAAAAATTCATGTTCTCTTAAAGTTCTATGTGGTATTCATTCTAGAGATCTGTATAAAAGCTGGAATTCTGGGGATGCTGGGATGGCTCAGTGAGTTGAGAGCGTGCTTCGCCTTCGGGGTCCGAGAATTGAATCCCAGCTGCGAACCCATATGCTGAACTGGCATGTGTCCCCAATTCAGCTTTTGCCAGGGCCCATGTGGGAGAGACCCGGACTGGTTCCTGCCCCGCACAGCCCGCACCCACCTGTGTAATGAAATTATATGGAACACTAATGATGTACAACTATGGAGACTGCTTGGCTCTGCCCCCCCTCCTTCTCTCTGTCAAAAACAAACAAACAAACAACAACAACAAATCTTTTAAAAAAAGCTGAATTCTGCTAAACTTTTCCTTTACAGTACTTATTTCAAATATTACCAAGTATTTTTTTAATGTAATTGTCTTTTCTACCAGATGATTTCTTTGAGGACAGGAAGCATGTTTATTCTGTCACTGTTGTAGTCCCTATGCTGAGCAAAGGACTAGTACATAGTAAGCACTCAATAAATGTTTTGAATGAATGGATTTCATTACCATTCCATTCTTTTTTTTAAGCAAGTGTCATAGTTTACTATCTTCTTTGAAGGATTTGGGCCTGACTCTCATAAAGCAACTTAAAAGTTACCCAATCTACATTATTCACTTTTTTCTTTAGTTATTGCATATCTTATACCTCCCACACAATTTCATATACTCAGAGAGAGGGAATTCACCAAATTATAGGGGTGATTGGGGCCCATGATCTATTAAAATCCTTCATTTGGAAGGTGAGAGAAGTCACAAACAACTGAGTGTCTGTGGGAGATAAGGAAGTTTAAATGTGTTATATCACCATGTGCTTTTAATAGAAAAAAAAAAATCAGGATGAACCAAAGTAGCATTGCTAGAAAACAAAGCACAGGAGAGGGGGTGGAAAAGTGAGTCACTGGCAAAAATCTTTAGTGGTGGGAAAAAAAGGAAAGACATATATTTCCATACCTCAATTAGTTTGTCTCCTTTGACTACATCCAGATGTAAACCAGGTGGGGGTTTACCTGCCCTGAAAAATAAGAGTGAATAACGCATTTTCAGGACGAGTTCATAAATGACATTTGCAATCATTGTCCCATTCAACATTGCAGTTCTCCTACCAGCTTATAATTAGTTCATGTTCAAGCAGAATGTCATCTACTTCACTGTTATTACAGCTCCTTCCTAAGTTTGACACTTACTTCCCCAGTGATTCAATTGCTCTAAAACAGATTTTACTGGATCTGTATTTAGAACAGCACCAAAGAAACCTGTATTTTACCACTGGATAGTTACCTCAGAAAGAAAGCGGCATAGAGTGCAAGTACTATAGCTGGGATAGTCTGCTCATTTGAGTTTCAATCTAAGCTTTGCCACTACCAATAATACCAAAATGGCTGAATAAATCAGTTGGTGTTTTGGCCTGATCAAGATGCCCATGAAACCAGATACCAATAAATACAAGAGATATTTGTTATCCTTGAACAGGTCTTTCTACAATGACATGTTTAAGAAAATGTTTCTCTATACTACTATAACCACAGCATTCAAAGGGGATAAATATATGTCAAAGCACCTAACACACTGTCTGGGAACAACAGACTTGGAGGAAATGGAAGGTGATCTCAAACAGCCTCTTCGAACTGTAAGTTTACTGTCCTGGTCCAACTTCTGAAATCAGTGCAGCAAAGTACCAAAGTGGACACAAAATTTGTAGACTGAAGCAACTGGGTATCACAAAAGTACAAAAACGACTCAGAATATAGCTACACATTCACTTGCTTCCAGTGTTTGCTCCTTTGAAGTTTGAAGGATAAAAAAAGGAACAATCTTGCCAGAGTTTCTATATTTGCATACCAAAGAAATGTATCCATCCATTTACTTGAATAATGTCATCTCACAATCCTGCCCCAACTCCTCTATAGTGCATTGGACAAAAGCCCATTTTTTCCGGGAAAAAGGGTATGCAATGTTACACCCAAAACACATTTTCTGAACTCCTACTATGTGCCTGGCTCAGGCCTAGAAGATGGGAATATAAAGATGCATCATCAGGCTGCCCTTGCCCTTGATAATCTCAATATAAAATGAAGCAGATAAGAGTAACGCATAAACACAACACTGTGACGAATTACAACAGAAACAGCTGTAGAGCTCATGGGTCTCCTCACAAGGCAATTCATAATTACTCATCTTGTACCCCATTCAAAGACTAAATTAAATTATTCCATTATTCCCAAGAACTTGAGAAAGGATGAAAGGGGTTCATTCCAACTCCTGATGCCTTTTGTGCTCGGCTTCGCACTGGTCTGAGAATGCAGGAGTATGTCAGAGCCATTCCTGCCCTCGGGGAGCTCCCAGTCTGCGAGAGACACACCAGGTACTGAGCCAGGGATGCAGCACAACAGAGAGATGCGGGGCTCTGAGGTTGAGCTAGGGCCGTGAAGCTAGCTCGTGTGCGCTCGGGGCAGAGAGCAGGGGAGCAGGTAACATGCTCCACAAGAGCCCTATGCATTCAGTTAGGAGTTGGGGTAAGTTCAGGGCCACGACCCGAAGGGGCCCAGCAACTGGCTGATTGCCCAATGAGCTGCCTAAGCGAGCACCTCAGAGCTCCCAACTCTGGATCTGCTCACTGCCTGGGCCTGGGCTCCAGGCTCCCGGTTTCTCCACACGCCGCCCGGCCCGATGCACAGTTCTCCCTCAATCAGTTCCAAGGTCTCTGAGCCGTTCGGCTCGCTGTGAGAAATGAGCCGCCCCGGCAGCCTAGGCCAATCCAGGACTGGCCACTCCAGCCCTGGTTGTCCCGCCACTCACCAAGTCGGGCAATCGAACAGCGGGAGGCTGGAGCCGGAGTTCGCGGGTGCCGCCATCTTGCGTCTCCCCCTCCCATTTGGCGGGCCCGAAGCATGCCGGGAAACTGGAAGACCAAGAAGAGAGATGGCATCCCAGTAGCCTGTGCGAACGCGCGCGCGCGCACGTATAGGGCGTTACTGGTGGCGGTGAAGACTGGCATGGGACTGTGAGTTCTCTTTAAGTGTTTGAGACAGTTGGCCTTCTCTGGAAGAGTCTCTGGAGGTTAGGACTTTCACTGGTCGGGAAGTGTGAGGAAAAAGGGCTTATCGAGAGGAGTATCGGTCCCCCCCTATGTCCTCCTTGCAAATACGTTCCTGGGCTCTTAAATCTTGCAACTTCATAGAGCTCCAGGCTTATACCCCAATTTAGAGAGGAGCTAGAGCGCAGAGCTTAGAAATTGGAGTGATCATTCATTCTGTTTCTGTTCTTCCAGACCTTTGCAGAGCTGCTTGCTCCCCACTACCTCTTTCTATTCCAAATCTGGATTTTGAGGGCTCCTTTAGATTATTCGGAAATCTAATTTGTTTATGAAAACGGGACATGCTGGACTTATGGAAGGATCCAATCAGAAGGCAGGCATCCAAATTTTAAATATGTATGAATGCATTTGAATTTTTAAATTTTGGTCACGGTGACTAGATCGTGAAAGGAAGCATTAGGATTCAGGCCTGCCCTAGGCCCAGCAGCTGACTGAACTAAACCATCAGCATGGCCTGTAGTTGTAATGGCATTGTCTATTGGGTGCTTGCTTCTCTGGGCAAATTTGTATATGAATCATCTTATTTAATCCTCGCAACACGCTTGAGATAGATGCTATTATTATCCCTGAGAGGAGGCTCAGAAAGGTTTAGTTGCCCATCCTCACCCTAGAACAAGTGTTGAATGAGATTCAAACCTCAATCTGTACGATGCCAAAGGCCATGCTCTTTAATCACCACTGCCTCACATTTACATATTATATTTATACATATTCATTATCATGCAACTGATGCTCACACTTTTTCACTTCTGTAGAAAACCTGGATTATCTGGCCTGCTTTTTCCTTTTTTAAAGAAATTTAACTGCAAAATTACTGTTCACCTAGAAAGGGGCACTGCACGGCAAGTTATCTTTTTTTTTAAGATTTATTTTATTGTTTGAGAGGTGAGAGAGTGAGAGAGAAGGGGAGAGGGGCCCAGAGCAGTCTCCATAGTTGTACATCATTAGTTGAAACATGGTTTCATTCCACACAGACGGATATAGGACCACATGGGATGGGAACTGAACTGGGGACTCCTGCATGGGAGGTGAGAACCTTCACTGCTGCCATGCCATCCTAGCGGTTATATTGCACACCAATCAGTTCAGCATATGGGGTTGCACAGGCCAGGGCCAGGATCAAACCCTGGACCTCCTGATTGAGGCAAACGCTCAACCGCTGAGCTATCCTGGCATCCCCAAGTTATCTCTATGATGTTTTTCTTTTCTTGATTCCCTGCTACTGGTCCTCTAGATTTTAAATTGAACATCAGCCTGTTCAAAAGATTTTGCCTTTAATGACACCTCCAAGAATCAAGATGTAACTGCAACATATTAATTTAGATCTTAAAAAGATCAATTCTTGGACAGGTAGGAAAATCATCTTTTCCTCTGGTCTTTAAAAGTATAGTAAACTCATCCAGTAAGGATCTTAACTGATCAGATCACTTATCAAATGACCTATTAATATTCTCCTTTAGTCTTGTGATTCCCAAGACTAGGCTGATGGGAAAATATAAATTCTAAACTCAGTTTCAAGAAAGCAGGCCATGATTCCCTTCTTTGAGCACAAGAATGGTTCTTGAGAAGGAATTAAATAGTCTCAAGTGTCTTGAGTGTAACAAAAGAACAAAGTACTTTTACCCAGAGATTGTGCAGGTCTTTGAGGTTCAGGCATAAGGTGGTTTTGAAGCCATTTATAGCTATGAGTGACCTGATAAGGTTTATGTCAGGGGTGGCGAACCTTTTGGCGATTGAGTGCCAAAGTTTATGAAATAAGAGTATACTTGCTCGACTCGCATGCCAACCCATCGAGTAAGATAGAGGTATCGATTATTTTTATGTCTATAAGAGCATAAACAATAATTTTTTAAATGGTATTCACAGCTCCACGTGCCGAAATAATTGCTCGCACGCATGCTATAGGTTAGCCACCCCCGGTCTATGTCAACTTTGCCTTTCAATTCCTCAGCTGGTGTGTGTTGTCCATTATTTAATCTCTTTTATTCCTGACGACCCAAGGAACCTAAAGCTGTATTTTTACCCTTATAATTCTTTACTATTTGGCCACATTCCCTGTTTCAGCACAGCTGATACTCACACTGGCTTGCGATGTAATGGCACTTACACTTACTATACCTTATAAAGCAAAATGCTCTGTTTCGGTGCCAATGATGTCAGCATAGATCAGCAAAAAGGAAGGCAGTAGTCAAGTTCTTAACCTTTTGAAATGGAAAGACAAATGGGCTAGCATAGCTGCCTTTAGATTTTGGTATCTCAACAAAGACAGACTAATTTCTTAGACATTGAGACTTCCTTAGACTAGAACCTAAAAACATTAGGAGCATACTGATGTCAGAAAACTTTCTTAAAACATCTTTGATATATGAGTGATCAATGTAGACACTGAAAGAAATTATATGTATAGATATTTTTTTTTATAATTATAAACCATTTTATTTTATTTTTGACAGAAAGAGAGAAATACAGAGACAGAGAGAGAACTGAACTGTGGGAACTCCCCAGTTCAGCATGTGGGTCCGCCTGGGCCGGAGCCGGGATTCAATCCTCGGTCCTCGGGGTTTCAAAGCGAGCGCTTAACCCGCTGAGCCATCCCAGCTTTCCCATGTATAGATATTATAAGGAGTCTTCATTTAGCAGAATGGTTAATGAAAAGTTCACAAGGCACTGAGGGAAAAAATGTTCATAAAAAGTTGGGTAGAAACCGCTACTACAGATTTTTAGAGAAAAGCTTCATGAAAGAGGTGATGAGTAGGATAGTTTGTATTAGAGATGTATGGAGACTAATAGTGTATGGTGTGCTTTTGAAGTCTGAGTGCTTGAGACCAAGTCCTGGCTCCTTCACTCCTACCAAATTGTGTGCCTATGGGCAGGTTTCTTACTTACTATACCTCATTTTCCTAATCCATAAAAAGAGGACAAGAAAAATGTATCTCCTAGATGATTTTGTGGCTATAATAAATGCAAAATGTGAAACATTTTAACAACATTGTAAATTGCTTGTAGCAAGAGCTCAAGTATTTCTCCACAAATGACCATTCACATGTAGAGCACTTCCTCAAGCCTTTAAAATTCTTGTAATAGATTGCCATTCCTTGACTCAGTTTCTTCAGTTGTAAAGTGTTGGGCTAGTCTAGATGAATGGTTCACAGACATTAGAGATGTCATGACCAGGACAAAATACTATATTAGAATGTCAACTTACTTTGTCAACTAAGGAGATTTAAAAATGAAGACTGCCATCTGACAGCACCACCTTTTCATTTTTATAGTCTTAAAATATCCTTTTTAAAAAATTAGAGGTCATTAGCTCAGCCTCAAAGATGGTTCTTTATAAAGCCCACTACATCATTTTTCTCATTTCTCTATGGACTGGTAAAAGGTTGGTTCTTCATCACAGCCCAACATTAAAAATTCCATTATTTCAAGTTTATCTTTAAAAATTAAGTGCTATGTTGTCCATCAAATTTCTGAATAGATATTAAAAGGAACTGCTCAGTTGGCCTAAAAGTAGGATCAGGGGTTGGGAATAAAAACCTTTCAAACTTTCCTAGTTAACTAGAAATTCTAAACTAGTTGTGTTTCATAGCATTGGAAGGCAATAATGAAAAATTATTTTAAACCTAGGAATACATTAAACATGCTTACAAAAGCCAAAAGGAAGAGTGTGATTCCTACTAGGAAACAGGATAGACTGAAACCTGAGTTGGGTTCTAGTCTGCATGTAGTGACCAAAAGCAAAAGCTTCGTTCCCATGACTGAGAACAATCTCTGAACAGAAGAAACACAAGACAAAACAGAATTGAATGGAGGAGGCTCAAGATGTTTTACTTTGCACTGACTGAATGGTAATTTCATTTTGATATTTTTGCCCAATGGTACAATGCAGTGTATCAGTACTCCTCAGCAAAACAAAACAAAACAAACCTACCCTGGGAGTATCAGTCTAGCAATAAGTTCTTGTCTGGAACATTCCCAAATGAAGTAGCCAGCCTGACATTTCTACTTGAACTGATACAGTACTACAGTTTTAATTCACTTGAAGAGAGAATACTGGATCTGTCCAGTACCTCTGCAACATTCCATTAAGGAGAAAAAAAGGAATAGAAAAGGAAAGAAAATACAGAGGTAAACAGAATTTCTGCATTCAGACCAAATCCCCTGTGGTCCTTAAAATCAGAGAATTTTAACAGCTTCAAGAGCTGCTGAGAAAACTTGGGGCCTATGGGTTAAATGGCTTGTATAAACACCTACTGCAAGTTAGTGGGGAGTCAAGATTTTTAAGGCCTTTTGTACCCCCAGACTAATTTTTGACCTCCAAACCAATGGTTCTCAACCATGGGTACACATCAGAATTATCTGAAGCTTTTAAAAGTCCCTATGCCTAGGCTGTATTCTAAACTAATTAAATTATAATTTTGTGGCAGGGGTCACCCAGGTATCAGTATTTTTTTTATTTTTTTTTAAGATATACAGTCTCTATAGTTGACAGCATCAGTTTTCCATATAGTTTCACTCCACAGGTGGGCACGGGGGTGCTCAGGGCAGGAACTGGGCCGGGAGCCTCCCACATAGGCGCGGCAAGAACTGAACTGGGGGGAAGCCAGGATGGCTCAGCGGGTTAAGCGCTCACTTTGCAGTGCCAGGGACCAAGGATCGAATCCCAGCCGCGGCCTGTGGGGACCCATATGTTGAACTGGGGTGTGCTTCCCGAATGCGGTGAAGCCTCCAGTACAGTTCAAATAATAAAAAAAAAGAACTGCACTGGGGACACACCTCAGTTCAGCATATGAGTCCACATGGTCCAGGCCCGGGATTCAGTTCTCGGGCTCCGAGGCTGCAAAGCAAGTGCTTTGCCCACTGAGCCATCCCAGCTTCCCCGGTTATCAGTATTTTTTGTTTATAATGTGAAGCCATGGTTAAGAACCACTGTTCTAGACCATGCTGCCCCCATTTGAACAAAATACAAATAAGAAGGATTCTATGAACAAGTTTATTAGGATCATCTAGCAGAACCTCTTGGCAATAGATACAAATTCCAGGCCATTCAAATTCTAGGCCTATGTCATATTTGCTACCTGCGACCATTATTACTACCATCATTGGATTACTATATGTATAGCACTGTATTATAGAACAGACCTGTGGTGGTGGCTTCATTTCACCCAAACTGAAACAGTGTTTCACTATCAGGAACTTTCTTGCCTGGAGTACTACAAATGATGTATCCAAGTCCAGCTGTAATTTGTAGCTGAAGGGGTGGTGATTGTAGAACCAAGGAATTAGCTCTGAAGCTGCTGCTGCTGCCACTGTGACAACCCAATAGCTCCATCCTGTTTTTCAAGGAAGGGATTGTAGCAGCATCTGTCCTACCCACAAACCAACCCTCACCTGATCTCCTGTGTTCTTGCATGTTTCCATTTTTGTCAGGACAGTACATTACCTAATATCTACTGGAGAAGGATGTTAACTCATAAAAATGTACTACAAAAGCTTTTAAAATGTTTATTTGTATTAAGTGGGTAGAATGGTGCAAGAGTGCAAAGAAACTTAAGCATTTGGGCCCTTGTTTCCCTACTATTCACATTAGTTTAGTCAAAGATCAAGTAACATTAAAGAGAGTAGAAATTAATATAACTATATCCAGAGTGGCCAAATCCTCCAATTCATTAAAGGATAAACTGATATTGTTGGCCCAGAGAGCCTAAAGAAATCACATTCTCTTTAACTGCTTTAGGCCTGTGAAAGGGGAGGTGGACAACATTTATATTACAAGACAACAATCTTTTATTGAAACATTTCTTGTCTAAAACTATACATGGAGAGATTAATTTCTTGTTCATAAATTAAGATGTCTAAAACATAACTATTCCAAACCAGTATTATTTACAAAAATGAATCTTTTCTTTGCTTTATTGCCAGGTTCACAGGACTAAATTTTAAACCAACTTCAGTCTAGCTTTTAAAATCTTCCTGCCATCATCAAATGCCCAGTAACCCTTATAAGGGAGGGACAGCTTTTTGATGGCAACAGTCATCATTCACCAGGAATGTTGAACTACAAGTGAACAACGAAAGGATTAAATCATTCAAACAATCCCTACTTGCTTTCCAAAAGCATGCTTTGTCTAATTATCCCTTTCTATGCAGACAGGTAGGAGAGGAACCCCTTGGTAAGTATAGTAATGTTAATTAAATGAATCTCTTCAAAAAGTGAACAGGATGGTTTAGTGTATTTGTGGATGAACTGCTGTGGATGACACTAGCAGATAATAAACTTTAAACCCAGATTAACATGTACCCCAACAACTGGCCAGCTCGCATGTACTTCTCATGTAATCTAGATCACACGTGCAATTTTTACTTTCTAGTTAAATACATTGCTAAAATCTTTCAAAGCAGATAGACAGACAATAGGCTTCTTACAAATAAAAATTAAAATGTTAAATAATAAAAATTGCTGGCTTATTATACAGTTTCTGACAGTCTCCAATATGCTGGGTGCCAGAAAGTAATTCTATCTCAGTTGCTAGTAAAAGGTAAATCTTGTATACACATAAAAAAACAATTTACAAGACTGTAGGTGTCACCTGTCAAAACAAGAATATTTTAAATGGAATTTTCAGTAAACACTTAGGATGAAGGGCAATCAGAATAGAAGAGAAAGCAAAATCCACATGAATCAATTCCTAATTGGAAAAATCAATAAAATGTGTACATAAATGTATAAATACTATCTCCACAGGTCACTAATTCCAAAGACTAGTTAGCAGTTAGTTTGCAACTAAATTTTTACAGGACGTTCTGGTATACGCTCTCTTCTCGTGATCAATTTGTTCTGGCAAGATTCCAGCAAGCACTTGCCCTTGAAAACAGTTCCGTGGGAGAAGGCTCTGAGGCAATCACTTTCCATAAACTATCCATATAATAAGTCCGAAGATAGCAGCAATCACTGACAGGACAAGCACCAGAATACAGATCTTCTTGCGAGATTTTCTCTGAGGAGGGAAATATGTACAGAAGACACTCATGAAACAAGTAAAAATTTTTATATCTAAATCTCCAAGAGTACATCATAAATCTACCTCCTGGTAATTCAAAATTACCTCTATCCATGCATGAATACATGGAGACTGTCCCAAAATCTCAACGGTTACCAGTGCTAGGCAGTAGTGTAAATTCTTATTCCAGGCTCTCAAATACAGTTTAGCAAAGGAACTGTTTGTATCAATGCTGCTAGGCATTATTTGCAATAAAATAAGTTATTTGTGCATGGTATTTTAATAAAGGTTTTATACCTATTGTAAAATTTTATGTTCATTGTAGAAAAACAGACAAGCAGAAAGAAAATAATCACCCACA
Organism: Craseonycteris thonglongyai; assembly: GCA_004027555.1. Taxonomy (NCBI): domain Eukaryota; kingdom Metazoa; phylum Chordata; class Mammalia; order Chiroptera; family Craseonycteridae; genus Craseonycteris; species Craseonycteris thonglongyai. Next base: position 2,209 of record PVKE010006544.1, on the reverse strand, counting down.
GATAAAATTGTTGACATTTCGATTATGTTTTCTTCTGACCTTTTATCTATACAAATTGTTATTTATGATAATTGGGGTCATATTTACAATGTTTAATGTTTTTCTCACAACATTTTAACATAAAAATTTGTTATTATAAACTGTTCATAAACATCTTTTAATTCCCACATAATATAGCAATGAGTAGAAGTAGAAGATGTATTATTTCTTTGCTGTTGGACACTAAAACCATCACTCAGTTTTTAAAAAGAAACATTTTTAAATACAAATTTCTTTAAAAACATTCCCAGGTGGGGAAGCTGGGATGGCTCAGTGGGTTAAGTGCTCACTTTGCAGCGCCGAGGACCCAGGATCGAATCCCAGCCCTGGCCCGTGCAGACCCATGTGCTGAACTGGGGAGTGCCCCTAATTCAGTTCTCTCTCTGTATCTCTCTCTCTCTCTCTCTCTCTCTCTCTCTCTCTCTCTCTCTCTGTCAAAAACAAACAACAACAACAACAAACATTCCCAGGTAAAATACAGCTATCCTAGGAACATGGAAAATTACTGAAATGCTATTTATTTTTTAAAAACCATGCAACACCACGTTGAGAAACACGAAGGACCTTGTTCACAATATTAGTACACTAAGATAAAGACCCAGATAAGTCATAAAACCAGTTTTAACTAATAGGTAAACGAATATCACTTTACAACAAATAGAATGGTAAACCCCTACTTATTCATAGATAAACAGCAGTTGAAATTGATTCTGTGCCCATCCTCTGGCAACAATTAACATAAAAGGGCTGCAAAGTCCTACTTTGTATCAATCAATATCCTAATTGAAACAAATTTCAGTTGTATAGGATATAAAATTAGCTTTAAACCAGATTTAGATAACATGCTAGCTTATGGGGTTAGCTTTGTAACTAAGAGGCTTTTATCTAAGTTTATTTCAGATTGGATGCCTTTTTGTAGATTTCTCTGCAAAGGCAAATACTAAAAATGGAACTGGGACTCAATTATGACTACTTGCCTTCAGCTTAAGCCTAAGCAAAAGACTGTAGCTGTTCTCAACATGTCAGTGCACTCTGATGGCCCATAAAGTCTGCAGCACAGACTGACTTTCTCTGGTGTCTGCTTTTACCTGATAGTAAGCAGCTCGCTGTAACTGATCAGTGGCTCTTTCTACATGCACCTCTGAGCTTTCCACATTGGCTTCTATGCTATCTGCAAAAAAAGAATAACAGTGGATGTTTTACCATCTTGAAACTCAGATGTTTCAAGACTGTAAAATGAACAGACATATGACGTTATGGATCCTCGTTTCACCACCTTTATTCCAACTATCCAGTCATGAAACCAGAAGTTACTAACTCCATAAGAGAACAACCTACTCTTTAGAAATAAACACTAAAGTATTTAGGGGAAAAGGGATATGAAGTATGCAACTCATCCATAATTGATTCAGAAAATATTACACATATACATATGACAAGAAAAAAAACAGGTGTTCTAAATTAAAATCACAGTGGCTGGGGAAATGAGAGAGACAGAACAGCCAGTTAAGAACAGTGGACCAGCTCTGATAAAAGGACTGCTCATATTCTTGTATATATGTTGGAATTTAGGATTAATTTCCAGGTGGCTATTTCTATGGCTATTCAAAAGAGAATAGCCAGGGGCCACTGAAGGTTGGGAGCCTCAGCTTCCTATTTATACACAAACTTCCCAATCTGCCACCCACGGCCAATACACAGGAGCATGCACTTCTTCCTTGCAGACTTGGCTGTGCCTATCCCAGAACTGGCCCCACTTCACCTTCTCCTGTCCCCTCTGCCTATAGCTAATGTAAACCCTCTCAGAATGGCTTATACCTTTCTCCTCCCTACTTGATAAAAATGCTTGCAAAACTCTGGGACAACGAATATGCTGTCCTTCCCACCTAGCCATATACTGGTGGTCTAGACTCCATGTCCCAAGGCCAGTCTTCACTTTTTTGCTAGCAATGGCCTAATAAATTCTTTCTTTTAAAAAGACTTTGAGGGAAAGCCGGGACGGCTCAGCGGGTTGAGCGCTCGCTTTGAGGCCATGAGGACCGAGGATCGAATCCCGGCTCCGGCCCAGGCAGGACCCACGTGCTGAACTGGGGAGTTCCCACAGTTCGGTTCTCTAACTGTCTCTGTCTCTGTCTCTCTCTCTATCTGTCAAAAAGTAAAATAGAAATAA
>PVKE010006543.1:21329-54170 GCA_004027555.1 Craseonycteris thonglongyai | reverse complement strand
GGGGAGGAGGGGGGAGGGAGAGAGGGAGGGGAGGTGGGAGAGGGCACCAGCATAATGGATACACTCAACTGTTTGGTGTTTACCTGGAGAGGAGGGAGGGAGGGGGAGGGAGAGTTGTGGGGGGAGGGGGGAGTGGGCACCAGATATATGGGGTTGGAGGGGGAGCTGATTCTGGGAGCTGGGCACATAATGCGATGCATGGGTGATGTGATGTGGAGTTGTACATAGGGAAACTCTAATTGTTACCAACCAATGTCACCCCATTAAATTTAACAATAAAATATAATAATATTAAAAAAAAAAGTCCCGATTTTTGGAAAGAATGCACGACAAGCTAGGGAACGGTGGGAGATAGACTAAATTTTTAATCAAGAACCCCCTCACCCACCCTGGTCAATGGTGTCCCACTTTACCAATGTTAAAATCTGGTCACCTTAATCTAATGATATATTCCCAAATAGTTCAGAGTCATTCACAACAACCACCATTGAAGCCCAACCCCAGGCTTTACAATATATATATATATATGCCTTTAAAAGTGGTCTATTAACGACTTAGATTCGGCGGACACTGTTTGTTCTTCTAGAAAATGAAATGACCAGCTCTTTCAGAATATACAGCAACTGCCTCCTGACACACAGAGTGCCAGGTTTAGGAGATTTACGGTAAAGCCCTGTTTCCTAGGAAGTCAGTATCCAAAGCCAGACTTCTACCGGCCATTTCTGGAAGGGATGAGCATCTGCTCCATCGCAGCGGCTTATTTATTTTTTCTCTAGGAGATGCTGATAATAGAAAAGGCTCTGCTGGGGTCTTTCTCAGCTTCTCCCGAGCCTCTGGATTTCGGGGGCATTGACCCCGGGGCAAAGATAAAGTGAGCAGGTCCTGCCAGGACCATGGAAAACCTGGAGTCCAGGCTCAAGAACGCCCCCTGTTTTTGTTGTGAGAAGGAAAACAGTTCTGCGTCCGTGTGTCAGACGTGCGGGACCTGTGTCCTGGCCTGGAAGATCACCTCCACCAGGGAGTGGTTCGGAAGGGTCGGCGAGCTGTCCCGGACGAGGTTCCTCGTGAGCATCTTGGAACGGCTGGATGGCTTGCGTTTGCTACACTACTTCCAAAATCTCCTCCAGGCCACCCTGGGGAAGGACGTCACCTATGCCAGGTCCCGGGTCTACCTCAGCAAGAAGGAAGGGAAGACCAGGAAGCCCTTCTGGAGCCAGGCGTTGGATGAAGCCGTGGGACAGAGGATGAGGGAGCTGCTCTCCTGGTTTGGGGCAAGCCCTTGGCGGACCAAGGCCGGTTACACCCTCCTGCTGCTGCAGATGTGCGACCCCAGGTTGCTGCTCACGGCTGCCCATGTCATCCGAGTCCTGATCCAGAGAGAGTGGGGCAGCATTCCAGGTAAACGAGGTCGCCTCCAGGGAGCAGGGGGCCCCAGAGACCTGGAAGGGGGGATTCTGGAGACTGTAAAAGGGAACCAGAGGTGGGCAGAAGCTTAGGGAGAGGCGGTTTTCTTCAGAAGGCAGGCTGGGGCTCCTTGTCCTGATGATCCTGTTTACCAAAGGAGAAATGGCTGAACGGCGACTTCCATCCAAACAGTTGTCCAATGACCAAGGCGGCAGGGTGTCCAGAACTTGGAGCTGTCCAGCATTGGAAGTGGACTTCTGCATTTCTTCGGCGTCTCTGTGACTTAAGGCTGAAGTGGTTCCTGCATTTGTGGGCTGCGGATTGGACTGGGCTTGGGAGGGATTAGGAGGGGGAAGCTAGTGAGGTGTGCTTCACCTTGCACGGCACAGAAAGCAGGCCGGCGGGTCAAGACCTAGGCCTTTCTTTCCTTCATTCTACCATAGTCCTTGCCTGTGCATAAAATTCAACCTTGCAGTGGAGGTATCGAAGGCCGGAGAGGGTGCCAAGGCCAAATAAGATTAGAACAGTTGTCAAATTGGAGCTGGTATCAGAACCCCAGAATGGGGCTGCCGGGATACTCAGCAGTTGAGCGCTGGCCTCGTAATCCCGAGGCCCGGGGATTGAATCCTGGCTCCGGCCCGTGCAAACCCAAATGCTGAACTTGCGGTGCAACTGGTCACCCCCAGGATGCTGGGCGGTGATAGTTCTTCCCTCCTATGAAGGAGGCCCCACATCCCCCTGTGCGGAATGAAACCATGTTACAACTAATGATGTACCACTATGGAGACTGCTCTGGGCCCTCCCCCTTCTCTCTCTCTCTCTGTCAAAAACAATAAAATAAATCTTAAAAAAAAAAAAGAAAAGAAAAAGAAAACAAAGGAAATGCTCAAGGGCTTCTGGGGAAGTCTCTCTCTGACCAAGGCCACGGTCCCTGGTCTAGCCCCTGACATGGTGGGCACCTCTGGAATTCAACCTGCTCTTTTTTTGAAACTTCAGTGGCTAGTTTTTTTCTGTAGCCGTGGATCCGGTCTTGAGGAGGAAATAAAAGCAGTGGGGAATCGGGGTCCCGACCTCAAAGTGAGTTCACTTTTTTTTTTTTCCAAGCAAGACAGATACGTGACATAACGGCAGGAAACACGACGCACAGATTCTCAAAGATGGTTTTATATGGAAACCTTTCAAATTTTAAAAATCGATCAAACAGCGTGATAGCCACTCACATGACCGTCACCACCCGGCTTCGATGGTGATAGACATCTCACCATTCGCCTCTTTTGAAATTGTTGAAAATGCTTTCTGATGTGACTTGCAGGAAATGGCAGAAACTGTGCGCTTTCACCCGAGCAGGGCGAGCGTTGAGCCTACACACGACTCCTCAAGCTTGGAAGGTGGAAACGTTCAAGGGGGACCAAAAAAAAAAAGAACATGGAGTTATCTCCTGGAGGGCGGCCCCCTTGTAGGACCAGCTTCTCCCGCTAGGGGAGTGTTCTAGGGACCCATCTGCATGCTGTGCACCAGCTGGCGCGGTTGTGAGAGGCTGCGTTCGGCTTCAGTGAATTTTTTTTTGCAGACTCTTCCACCGTGTTTGCTGAGTTCATGCGGGTGATTGACATGAACAATGTGCGGCCTGACCACGCCCCTGCCTGCACCGCGCTGAGTGCGCAGCCCTTTTGCACCAAAAAACATCACGGCCCCCGTGCCCCACCCTCCCTAGTCGCTCGATCTCGCCCGGAGTGGCTTATTTTTATTTCCCCAGATGAGAAAAGTCCTCAAAGAGAAACGTTTTGCTGAGGTGGACGAGGTGAAACCAAAAATGCCTGAAGCCCTAACAGGCATCCAAATCGACGCTCAGAAACCCTTCTGAGCCTTGGGAACGAGGTCTCGACAGGTGTATTGCAGCCGATGGGGAGGACTTTGAAGGTGACTGGTGTTTACACATGTGAGAAGAGAGATACACTTTCTCATAAAGAAGCTTGGGGTTTTGCGGCCCCCCCCTTGTAAAGGGTGTCCCAAAATTCACGCAAGAAGTAATTTCGATAGAAAACACAGGTTTATCATTAAAAATTGTACATTTTCATTGCTCAACAATGAAAACGTGTTGTTCTTTCGTGGAGCGCTCCATTTTTAATAACCCTGAACTGTCAGCGGTCACACTGTCTTTTTTTTTTCCGTTGGCAACACTTGACCGCACAAAGGACGCAAAATTCAAGTCTTGCGTGAATTTTGGGACACCCTTTACTTACATGTTGGACGAGGGCGTTTCTATTTTCAGTCGGGCAGAAGAAACACCCGAAACCCAGCAGCTCAAGGGCAGGGTCTGATGTGTCCTACTGGCCGGGACCCACCACACACACAGTCCCCACTCACGAACCTGTCTGTGGCTTGTTGTAGAAGAGCGACGGAAGCCATCGCTGCAGCATGTCTCGGAGATGAAGCAGCTGCTTTCGGGACACGCAGGCTGGGCCGAGGCCGGCCATGCCCCCTCCGACCTGTTGATGGGCCTGGACGCTGTCAGAGACCTGTCGTCTGGGGCCAGCCAGGCCTGGGACTTCATCCGGCACCTGCCTGTCCACCTCTCCAAGTATATCCTAAGTACGCTGGGCTGTGCTGAGGGATTTCTCCAGACACCTCCCGGGCAACCCCGTTTGGAGGTTCCTGGTCGGCCTTTTGTCACCCGCAGGCCTGCTGGATAAAAACACCCTGACCCGCTGCGCCTCGGTGAGTCAACACTGGGCCGCCCTGACCCAGCAGGTCAAGCTCGACTTGTCTATGCGTGCATCCATCCAGAACCAGGTGGCCTTGTGGCAGGTACTGGGCTCCCCGAGGGGGGAGGGCGGGACAACCTAGACAGCGGCCTCGTGTCCCTGCTGCCGGTCCCTGACTGGGAGCCTTTCGGGCGACTTGGGAGACCCTCAGTTGGCCTTCTGTCCCGTGGCTGCGGCTTTGGAGGCCACAGACGGTCCCGTGGTCAGTGGGTCGAGCAGGGACACGTGGACAGACCCATCTCAGGAAGAGAGTGGCAGAACCTTTGGAACCTCACACAACAGGGGACCCCCCGCCCCACGAGCTGTGCCCCAGTTTATGCAACGAGAAAGCCGCGGGCGTGTGTCTGGGTCCGCATCCGAGACTACGCGGGTGTCCACAAGTTAGAACGCAATCGCCTGCCCCTAGTCACCGCCTCGGGCATGTTAGGCCCGTGTTTCTTGTTAGAACGCAATCGTCTGTCCCTAGTCACCGCCTCGGGCATGTTCGGCCCGTGTTTCTTGCCTGAGGCCTAAACCCTAAGTCACAGGTTCAGGATTTTCCTCAGTGGAGACCAAGGAGAGAAGTGGCAGCGTGCGGAGCCGCGGTCCAGGGCGCTGGGCACGGCTGCTCGTGTGTGCGGGGGCCTCAGCCCAGACCCCCTCACGCCAGTGAGCACGCAGTCCTGGCCTCTGTGAGCTTCCTTCGTCACAGGCCGCCCCCTTGAGATACTGCCAAGCACTAGCTGTGCCCCTTCCTGTGGGTGAGTCGGGGCCAAGGGGGACCTTTTCCTGCTTTTGTCCCGCCCCCCAGGGGTCCTACTCCAGGGGGTTTGATCCTACTTTCGCCAGCAAGCTTCTGATCCCAGTTCCCAAAGTGACAGATGACAGAAAGCGCCTGCGTGTGAAAAGCCAGAAGGGGAAGCTGAGAATGAAGGTGGGTCCTGGCGGCGTCCAGGGCACGTGGCCGCGTGCGTGTCACGTGCTCATCGGCCCTCGAAGGCTGAGGTGCGGGCTCAGCCCTCACGTGAGGACGTGGCATGTGGGCACGGGACAGGGGACACGGCCGTGTTCCCTATGGGAGACCAGAGTCCTGTGCTCCATGGTGCTCGCCGCCTGGTCAGACGGAGAAGGCGCGTGAGCTGAGGGTCGTGGGAGCCCCAAGGGCGAGTCTGCCGGCTGGGAGGCGGCTCAGGCTTGGGGGGGGAGGGGACTCGGGAAGCCACGTCCCCAGAGGGGCGCCCGGGGGCAAACTCGACGGTGTGGCCTTCTTTGCTTCCGCGAGATGCCCACCCTGTGTTCTGGCAGTGGGAAGGTTGTTTTCTGCCATCTGAGGGTGAGTGGATATGGCCAGGAAGACGTGTGGCACTGGGAGTCCTGTTGAGACATTTGTGCTGGAATTTGGCAAACCTGGTGTGCCGTGCTGCCCGGAGAGTGTGGGATGGAGGGAGGGAGGGACAAAGAGGAGGGAGGAAGGAAGAAAGGAAGAAAAGAAGAAAGGTAGGAAGGAAAGAAGGGAGGAAGGAAGAACGGAAAGAAGGATGTAAGGAAGGAAGGAAGGAAGGAAGGAAAGAAGGAAGGGAGAAAGGAAGGAAGGGAGGGAGGAAGGAAGGAAGGAATGGAGGGAGGAAGGAAGGAAGGAGGGAAAGAAGGAAGGAAGGAAGGAAGAAAAGAAGGAAGGGAGGAAGGAAGGAAGGGAAAGAAGGAAGAAAAGAAAGGAAGGAAGGAAGAAAAGAAGGAAGGGAGGGAGGAAGGAAGAAAAGGAAGGAGAGAAGGAAGGAAGGAAAGAAGGAAGGAAGGAGGGAAGGAAGGAAGGAAGGAAGGAAGGAAGGCTTGAAAAGGGACTTGGTAAAATATACTTCTGTCTGAGGCACTCAGCCCATCTATGAAGTGAGAATCCTTTGTGGGGCGAATGATAGGCTTTGTGAGGCAGCCGTATGGGGAAACTGAGGCTGCTGATGGATGGAACCGGAAGCACAGGTGTGTAGAGGGTGTAGCAGTCACTTCCCATAGGCTGGAGTTGCCCTCAAGGATGCTCCGGACCGCCGGGTGTTGGCAACATAAATGCAATCCCCCAATTAAGGGTCTGTTGTGCAAGGGTCGCCTGACTTTGTGATGCTGAAAGTTCACGGAGTCAGACCACCCAGAAAATACAGAGACGTGGGATAAGAATTCGGACCCTCGACGCAACATTTTCTATGAACAACTCACCAATGACTTCAGTGCCGGCTCGTGGGCCCCTCCCCCTCCCCGTGTGGTGCAGCCCCGGCCGGAAGAAGAAGAAGAATTCGGGGGCCCTGTTATTTTTCCAGGGGATCATGTAGACCTTGGTGGCGGGGAGGTCCCAACCTTTCTGCTTCTCTGGGCCCCATTGGAAGAAGGAGAATTGTCTTGGGCTGCACATAAAATACACTCACACTAACAATAGCTGATGAGCTAAAACAAAGGCCGCAAACAACATCTCATCATGTTTTAAGAACGTTGACGAATTTGTGTCGGGCCACCTTGGGAGCCGTCCCGGGCCCGGGGTGGACACGCTTGCCCTTGGGGGCTGCGTGGGTGAGGTGGCGGACATACATCCAGGTGTTCTCTTGGTAGAATGATTACAACCTGTGGACCGCGTATCAGAACCAGGAAACGCAGCAGGTGCTGATGGAGGAGAGAAATGTTTTCTGCGGGAAGTACAACATCCATGTGCTGTCTGACACGTATGTCCTAGGGTCCGGTCCGGGTCCAGGCCTCTGGGGACCCTTGAATTGCCCACTCTGGCATCTTCAGGTTCCCAAGACCCTTGTTCACTGGGAAAGGCAAACCTTCCTCACCTCAAGGCCCAGCTCCACACTCACAGGACAGCCCATTTGGAGAGCAGGTGCTTGACACTCCCCCCTTATAAGTTTGGGGCAAAATGACCCACAGTTCTTTTTAAAAATACTTATTTTATTGTTTGAGAGAAGGTAAGAGGCAGAGAGAGAGAAGCAGGAGGGCCCAGAGCCGTCACCATAGTTGCACATCATTAGCTGTGACATGGTTTCATTCCACACAGGTGGATCCGGGGTGGGAACCGAACCAGGGACTCCTTCGTGGGAGGCAAGAACCTTCGCCACCATCCTGGCAGTTAGCAGTTGTGCTGCAGTTCAGCACATGGGTTTGCATAGGCTGAGGCTGGGAATCGAACCCCAGACCTTGCTCAAGTGCTCAACCTGTTGAGCTTTCCTGGGATCCCACCAACAGTTGTGTGTGTGTGTGTGCAATTTATGCGCATGAAGTCTTGCTTTTTTGGTATACCTTTATGTTTTATTCTAATGTTAGAAGTAATATAAGCTTAGTGGGGGAAAAATATGCACCAAATGCCAGAAAGGGAATGGAGAAGAGCAAAGGCCTCCTAATTAATATCTTGTCGCTGAGAGATATAACCCCACGAATATTGATGTCTACTCTCAACTATTTTCCTTTGCCTGCACCCTCAATACAGGGTTATGGGGTTATCTGTATTCCTGTTGCCCATTCCAGCAAAATACCGTGGACATCTTTCCCTGTTAAATACGCAACCTGCATGGTGTGACATCAGTTTGGATAGGCCATCGGAAGATGCCTTAATAATCAACTTCCTGCCATTCTTTAGGCCTAGGACGTCACTCCATGTTCATAAGGCTTTGGGAAGGCCATCTCTAGGTTGTTTCTGGCTGTGAATCATACTAACAAATTGCCTCTTGACCAATCAGTAAGACAGAGCAGGTAGGGGGCAGGCAGACTTGAGTTTTTATGAACCGTATGGTGACAAGTTGGTGACAAGTGCTCTTTAGAAGGGATGAAGACAGGTTGGACGCAAGGTGGGACAAATGGGATGAGGACAAAGTTGCTCCTTATATTTAGAGTGATCACACAACCCCGTTTCCTGAAATCATCTCCCTTCCCTCTGTGGTCCTGGAGAAAGTAAGAAGAGTATCCCCTTTCACAATAAAAAATGTGTGGAAAGTAAACGAGTTGGCCATTCTGCTCCGTTTTGTCTATTTGTTAATTAGCTTACGACTAGGAAATCGATTCAACTCACCCTGTTTTACTAGCCTACAAGCTCATTGAGGGCAAGGTCCGTAACTGAGTCGTCTTTGTGGTTGTTACGGTTCCTGTTAGCACAGGACTTTGAACCTAGCGCAGTGGACTCTCAGTTAACCAGCACCCATGGGGACTGGTAGATGTCGGATACATGTAAGTAGACCCTCCGTTAACTGGAGCTCAAGCACCTGGAAATATATGTTTGCTGGCTGCTTGAGTTCTATTGAACAGAGGTCTGCTTTATATGCTCATTGGATATTGGTTAAGAACAAAACAAAACAAATGGTGGGATATGCAGAAGGTATAGGGCTTCCCAACTATGTTTCTTGGACGTTTCCCATGAAAAAAAGGTTTCTGTGGTCAAAGAAGGTTGGGAAATGCTGCCTACTCTATTCTCCGTCTTGGGGATTTATGATTCATTAGCAGATATCTTTTATTTATTTTTGCCTGTTGCCTTTATGTTGGAAATCTACCTGGAGTGGATTTTTTTGTTATGGTGTGAGGTAGGGGTCCACCAGGGCCTTTTCATATGAGCCTTGCCTTCCGCTATGTCCCTTGTTGGAAGGCTCTGAATTTCTCATGGTACCTGCAGGGGAAAGCCACCGTGCTAAGTGAGGTCCAGCCAAGGCACTAACTCTTCTCTCATGGGTCATCCTCCTACCCCCTGCCCCGGCAACGCAGGTGGGACAGAAACAGAGTCATGCACTATTCCGGGGGACGTTTGGTGGCCGTGTCATCCAATCGGAAGATCCAGCTTCTGGACATCTTACGTGTAGACAAGGTGCCCACCCATTTCCGAGGCCACACCGGACCCGTCCGCTCCCTCTTCTTGTGTGAGGACGGGAACTTTCTCCTGAGTGGGAGCCATGACCTGAGCATCAGGTGAGTGGGTCAAGACAGTGGTGGTATCCTAGGATGTGGTGCCTCTTCTCATATGCTTATTTGTGAACTGTATATTTTTTTTCTTCGGTGAGATGTCTGTGAAGGTCTTGTTTTCATTTTTTAAAAAAATTGAGTTGTTTGTTTTCTTATGGTTGAGTTTGAAGAGAGTATGTATATTTTGGACAACAGTCCTTTCTCAGCTGGGTCTTTGGCAAATACTTTTCTTCCAGCCTTTATCTTGTCTTCTCATTGCTTTGACATTATCTTTTGCAGAGCAGATCCTTTTATTTTTTATTTTATTTTTTTCTGGATATTTTTAATTTTAATGATGTTCAGCCTATCAAATATTTCTTTCATGGATCATGTTCGTGGTGTATGTAAAAAGTCATTGCCGTGCCTAAGGTCATCTAGTTTTCTCCTAAACTATCTTTTAGAAATTTTAAAGTTTTGGGTGTCACCTGGAAGTCTAAAATCCATTTTGAGTTAATTTTTGTGAAGGGTGTATAGTCTGGATCTAAATTTATTTCTTTGCATGTGGATGTCTAGTTCTTCGCACGTACCACTTGTTGAAAGGACTATCTATGCTCCACTGTGTTGCCTTTGCAATCCGTTGACTAGATTTATGTGAGTCTGTTTCTGGGTTCTCTATTCAGTTCCGTCAATTTGTTGGTTGGTTTTTTCAACAATACAACACTGTCTTATGTTACTGTCATTTTCTAATAAGTCTTGAAGTCAAATAGCACGAGTCCTCCAGTTTTGTTCCTCTCCTTTGGCATTGTGCTGGTGATTCTGGGTCTTAATGCCTCTCTGTACAAACTTTAGAATAGGTGAGTCCAGAGCCACAAAATTCTTTGTTGGGATTTTAATTGGGACCACTTTGTTTTTTAAATTATTTGCTTTGCTTTTAGTTATGCATTTGGAGCATGTTTTCATATATGCTTGTTGGGCAAGTTCTACTCTTCACTTTTCTTTTTTATATCACTTTCTATAGTGTGTACATATAGAGTTTTTTGAGTAAGTTTATTGACTTAAAAAAAAAAACTAAGCATGATTGGGGTTGCAATGAATTTATAGACTAATTTGTGCAACACATTCACTTGTTTGTTCTTTCTTAGAGCCTTAAAATTTTCTTAATAAAAGTCTTGTGCGTTCTGCTTTAATACCTCCAAGCTTTATGATTTCATTGCTATTGGGAAAAGTATCTCATTTGCCAACTGGTTATTGCTGGTATAGAGAAATGCCAATTTTGGTAGGCTGATTTTGTATTCTGCTTCCTTGCCAACCTCCATCATTAATCCTAAAAGTATGTGTGCTGGTTTGGTTTTTCTGGGTAGGTGATCTTATCAACTGGAAATAATGACAATACACTCTCTTCTTGTCTAATAGTGATACTATTTTTAAAATATTTCTTTCATTCTGGCTTGGTCTAGGCCTTCCCACTAAGCAGCAGTGGTGAGAACAGGCATCTGAATCTTCCCTTTTTTGAAGGGACGTATCTGTAATTCCTCTTTGAAGCATAGTACTCACTCTTACGCCTTCAATGTATAAGTTTACTAAATAAAGGAGTTCCTTCTATTTCTATTTTTCTCATTCGTGGTTATCAAACACCTGCTCTGCATAAATTAAGATGAACAACCCAGACACACGATCAGCCATGCTGATAGAAGCAGAAATTCAAAACATGCTTTATTTTTTCAGAACACTGAGATGTCATTAAAGACACCATGGGTATATAGTAGGCTCTGACAAACATAGGACATTTGGGGGTAAATGAAGAAAAAGCTTAAGACACCCAAAGAAAAACAAAAGAAACATTTATGAACCATGTATTATGTGCCAAGTCGAATAATAACTCTATGAGGTAAGTACCATTTATCCCCAGGTGACAGATGAGGAAACCGAGGGGCAGTGTAGTTCAGTAATGTATCCAAGGTCACACAGTTAGTAAATGATGGAACTGAGGTTGGATCTCAGACATTCTGGCCCCAGGGCCTGCTATCTTAACATGATACTCTACCCTGTCATAGAAGCCACCTGGCTGAAGTAGAAGTCTATCTGATGGACAATTGGGAGACTTCTGGCAAATTTGCTTATTAAAAAACAGTGTGACTCACCCAAATTTCCATAGGTCTCTAGAAATATACATAAAATATTTTGGATCTCGGTGGTGGTTCTTGTTGGAAGATCAGTTCTACCACTGGATCAGTGCCAGGAATTCTAGACTCTGCCTAATACTGGTGAATATTTATCAAGCATTTTCTACCCATTGGTCACGTTCTAATATTACATTCATTAACCCAAAGCTTCTCAACTTCGGCCCTGTTGACCTTCGGGGCTGGAACATTCTTTGTGGGGCTGTTCTGTGCATTGTAGGATGTTTAGCGACATCCTTGAATTTTACACACTAGACGCTATAGCACCTTGCTTCCCACTTGTGACAACCAACAACGTCTCCAGACATGGTTACATGTCCCCTGGTGGCGAAGATCACACTGGGTTCACAATCACTGCATCTATGCATTTAATTCTTCACAGAAACCAATGGGGTAACTACTATTATTATCATTCCCATGTTGTCAATGAGGAAATGAAGTACTCATAGGTGGAATATAAAACTGAAAGTAACAAAGAAACAAAAACTCGTGGACACAGTCAATAGTTTAGTGGTTACCTGAGGGTAAGGGGGGAGATGGGTGGGAGAGCTGGGGGGTGGGGAGTAGGGAGGGGACATCAAATAGATGGTGATGGAAATAGAGCTGATTCTGGGTGCTGAGCACATAATGCAATGCATAGACAATGTCATGTAGAATTGTACACCTGGAAACAATGTAATTGTTACCAGCCAATGTCACCCCAATAAATTTAACAATTAAAACAAGAGAAAGACATCAAGTAACTTTCCTGAAGTTATTACACCAAGTACTGGTAGGTGCTGCAGCTGGGCTTCAAATCCAGGCCTCTGAGTTTAACCATGAAACTTTGCCACCTTCTTAAGTTGATCTAAAGAAACTCTATGGAGTAGGATCTGCTGGGCTCTCAGAAAATCTCAAAAACAATTTTTTGGGGGGCCCAATTCCTGCAGATACTGGGATCTGAAAAGTGGGGCTTGCATCCGAATCTTCAATGGCCACCGGGGGACGATCACTTGTATGGATTTATATAAGAACAGGCTCGTGTCCGGAGCGAAAGATTGCCATGCGAAAGGTGAGAAAGAAACGCCCTGAATTCTCTAAGGAGTGTCCTCAACGTGACCGGCTGCCAAAATTTACGTGCTGCTCATTTATATAGGCAGTCATTTAGTCTTGGAGTCATCTATCCACCCAGCCCTATATCTATCCATCCATTCCTTGGACAACTAATTGTGGACTACCTACACCATGCTCCACACTGTGCTAGGTGTTAAGAAAATATAATGAGTATGCTATGGCCCTTTCTTTTTTTTTTTAAAGATTTATTTTATTGATTTGGACAGACAGAGACAGAGACAGAGAGAAGGGTGAGGGCCCAGAGTAGTCTCCATAGTTGTACGTCATCAGTTTTCCACATGGTTTCGTTCCACACAGGTGGGCGGGGGGCCTCCCATGTGGGAGGCACGCCCCCTCAAGCCAGGGACCAAACCAGGGGGCAAGAACTGAACTGGGGGCCTCCTGCATGGGAAGCACACCCCAGTTCAGCATATGGGTCCACACGGGTTGGGGCCGGGATTCGATCCTTGGTCTCTGGGGCTTCAAGGCGAGCGCTTAACCCACTAAGCCATCCTGGCTTCCCCGATATGGTCCTTTCAATGTGGCTTTTCCTCTACCAAGGGGCTCACAGTCTCCTGAAGTACATTGATAGGTAAATATTTAATGGAGGATGTCATAAATCTGTGTCTAATAACGGCTGCCGTTTATGGTGACAGTGATAGGCGCTTGACGGGCTATTATCTTGTTTGACTGGGGGCAGACGAGGAATCCAAAACTCAGAGAGGGGCGTGGAAGCCCTCGCAGTGACCGGCTTCCCCCTCCCTCCCCGCCCCACCCCCCTACCCCTTCCAGAGTGGGACGTGAACACAGGGAAGTGCCTGAAGACGTTTAAGCACAAAGACGCCATCTTGGCCACCAGGATCAATGACACCTACATCGTGAGCAGCTGTGAGCGAGGGGTCATCAAAGTGTGGCATGTGCTCACGGCTCAGCTGGTCAAGGTGAGGGAGGGAATAGGGTGCTGGTGACACTACCTGGGGACACTGACGATGTCCCTGTAGGCAGCTCCCCAGAGATCACCCTAGAGCAGTGGTCGGCAAACTGCGGCTCATGAGCCGCATGCGGCTCTTTTGACTCCTTGCAGCCAAGGTGAGAGGCCATTTACGCCGGGAGCCCAGGGTCAGAGAGAGAAGCCGCTGGCCTGGGCGGGTGGATCCCACCCTGTGTCCCCAACTTTGTGGTCACCTAATCTAACCAGCATCTATCGCCGCATGGGTGCCCCTGGTGCCCACGAGGTCCCGGTGAGGAGTTGGGAAGGGAGAAGCTGGCTCTTGGCTTTCTGGTGGGAGAGGGGGCTGAATTTCTGGCGTCTCTGGGACTCCAGGAAGGTGGACCCCACTTCAGCCACAGAGCCACTACGCTTCACGGGGGACAGAGCTCTGCCGAGCGGGGGACCCCGGCCTTGTCAGAACCAATGTGAAGCCAGCCCAGTGACATGCCCCGTGAGCCAGAGCCGTGGCGTGCGGGAGGGCGGCTTTGAGCTTGGTCTAGAGAAGCCTCGGGCCTTGGCCCCGGACTCCCAGCCTGCAGCCTCTTCCCTTGCAGATGCTCAGTGGCCACGAGGGGGCCGTGAAGTGTCTGTGTCTGGACCCATGGCACCTGCTCTCCGGAAGCGCCGATGGCCTGGTCATGGCCTGGAGCATGGTGGGCAAGTACGAGCGGTGCCTCATGGCCTTCAAGCACCCCAAGTAAGTACCGAGAAGGCCCAGCGCCCAGCACCCTCCTCTTCTCATCGCCTGGACCCCGAGCGTGGGCCCCTCTGCCTGCTCCCCGCCCCCTTGTCCACCCTCCCTGGTGTTTAGGGACCCAGAACAACGCTAGACCTGGGTTTTGTGATTGTTCTTTTTGGAACTGAACTGGGGGCCTCACCACGTTCGGGAAGCGCACCCCAGTTCAGCATGTGGGTCCGCATGGGCCGGAGCCGGGATTCGATCCTTGGTCCCCGGGGCTGCAAAGCAAGTGCTCAACCCGCTGAGCCATCCCGGCTTCCCCAGACCTGGGTTTTGACAAGCGTCTGTGACCCGTGTGACGTGTCTGTTACCGTCCCAAGTGAGGCTGAACCTATGCACGAAATGTCCCGTTCTCAGAACAGGGTCTTTCATCCCGGGAAGCCCATGCTCACAAAAGCGTGATGCGATCCCAGAGACCAAGAGTTTGAAAACTAACCGGGGGCTTAATGAGGGGGCTCCCGCCGGGCGGGACGGTGAAGAGAGGGACTGGGGTTCTCGGAGAGGAAGCCTTTCTTAGCATCTCAGTGCTCCCTGGGCAGCGTGCCTTCGGGGATTTTCCAGAGTTCCTAAGAAGGGGATTTGGACTTCTTTTTTTTGGCCAGTGTTTTCATTGCTTTGAGGAAAGTGGGCGTTCCTGCCTCTACCATTTCCCTCTCTTTCTGCGGTGTCTTTTGATTCTGAAGGAACAAAGGTACAGAGGACTTATTTTTAGGACGGAGGTGGAAATGTGGAAAGGAGGCTGGTCTATGTTAGGGTCATCCTAACCGCTGGCAGGTGGGGTTCCGGGCTGCTTTTTGAAATACCTTCATTAATCTTTTTTTTTTTTTCTTAGATTTAGAAAGGCAGAGAGAAGGGGGAGGGCCCAGAGCAGTCTCCATAGTTGCACATCATTCGTTTTCTACATAGTTTTCATTCCACAGGTGGGCGTGAGGCCATGCAAGGCAGGAACCAGGCTGGGGGCCTCCCACATGGGAAGTACACCTGCCAGGGGTGGGGGCCGAACCAGGGGCCTCCCACACAGAAGGCTCGCCCTGGTGAGAACCGAACTGGGGGCACACTCAGTTCAGCATATGGGTTTGCACGGGCCGGGGCTGGGATTCGATCCCCAGACCTTGTGGTTGCAGGGTAAGCGCTCAACCTGCTGAGCTCTTCTGGTAACCCCCCACTTTTTCTCTTTATTTAATACTATTTGAGAAGGAACCAGCATGACTTTTTGTAGAAGTCAATAGCTAGGAATCAACTTGTAAGAGAACAGCTGGGTTATCTATAGAACAGAACCTCCCTCCCACTATTCGCCCCACCAAAAAATTGTGACACAGGGCTTTGTATTTCACCACCTTGTGGCACTGTGACCAAATTGCAGGAAAAAAACCCTGCAGAGTAGGAAGAGAGACGGTTAATGCTTTACATCCAGAACCATGAAATTACTGCATCATTCTGGGACAGTCTGACCCATTTACACACAAATACCGCAAACTACAGAAAACCTGGGTCCGTTCCCTTCCAGGGAGGTGCTGCATGTGGCCCTTGTGTTCCTCCGGGTCATCAGCGCCTGTGCAGACGGCAAGATCCGCATTTACAACTTCCTCAACGGGAACTGCCTGAAGGTGCTGAAAGCCAGCAGCCGAGGGGATCCGGTGCTGTCCTTCTTTATCCAGGGCGACAGGTGGGTGACAGGTGTGCAGGTGGGAGCCGGGAGCAATTGTGTTTGCGTGGTTTTTTCCTCCCCTCTGGGACGTCAGCCCTGGGTTTGCTGGCGGTCGGAATGAGTGGGTCCAACTGGGCTCCCTCCCGATTTTGGAGGGAGGAGAGTCATCATCTTATGGGGTGGAGGGGACTCATTGGGCTTTGCACCAAACTCAGCCATCCGGGTTCACATCGCTCTTAATTTGTTCTGGATGTTCGGGCAAACCGTGCAGTGAGTGCAGCATGGCTTCACTGCAGGGACCACAGTTCGGCCAACGTGTGGCCCCTGCTGGCTGCCTTAGAACGCATTCAGCCGTCCACCAGCTCCACCAGCTATGTCCGAGGCTTCCCTTCTGATGCCGGGACATATGGGCCGGTGGGGGAATGGCAGGACCAGCTTGTCCAGTAGGGGCAGCACTGAGCAGGGGGTGTTTATAGAAACCAGAGCCATGACCCAACTCATGCTATGTGACACTGTGTTTGCTGTGTGCAACGTGCAGGTTGATAGGATGTGGAAATACCCAAACAGAGTTAACTTAAAGAAAAATGGTTGTGGTGGTTAGTTTCAGGTGCACCAAACAACATAATGATGAGACATTTTATATCCGCCTCACAGACGGATAACCCACGTCTACTACCCATCTGATACCTTTCACAGCTATTACAATACCACTGACTATATTTCCTGTGCTGTACTGTACATCCTGTGCCCATATATGTGTGTATGTGTGTGGATATATATATATATATATAAATATGTATGTATATATATATATAAATATATATATAAATATATATATATACATAAATAAATATATTTATTTATAGTTGACATTCAATATTCACTTATATGAGTTTCAGGTATACAGCAGAGTGGTTAGATATTTATATAATTTATAAAGTGATCCCCCCGATAAGTCCAGTGCTCATCTGACATCCTACATAGTTTTTGCAACCAATGGGTGGGTGTGGGCAATTTTTGGGGGGTGAGGGTCTAGGTTTGCAACTCTTCCCTACCAGGGTACGAAGGTGGGGATTAGAGAAGGCAACACCATTCTGCTTTATAAAGTACAAGCGTTCTGTCTCAATGTACAGCATGTACTGAGACCCTGGAGCGAGGGAGTGAGGGAGAATAGTCTGGAGGGGCAAGAGGGAGGAAAGCCCTCCCTCTTAAAGAGTTTTCCACACCCCTATCATTGCAACAGAAACACGGCACTTGGATGCTGTGCTTAAAAAATAAGGTGACTTGTAAGACATTCGTGTGCAGAGAACCCACGCCTTCCACCTTGGGTAACCCTAGGTCCTTGGCCCTCACTCTCAAAATGAAAATTCACTTAAAAATATTTTAACTTGAGAAGCAGCAAAATCAGAACAGACGAGGAGGGGCCCCCAAACCCCAGAATGATCTTTCTTTGACGTGAGAGGGAGGGTGTCCTTGGAATTCGTTCCTCCGGGTCCAATGCTCAGCCAACGTTTTTATCTGGGTGCTGAGAAGGTTGCGTGTGTCACGGCGTGTGGAAGAAACGCCCTGAGTTGTGGCAAATGGATGACTGGTTCTTCCACCGAGACCACGCACCTGCCCACACAGCGCTGAGTGCTCAGCGGTTTTGGACCAAACACGGCCTGACCCCTGTACCCGACCCTCCCTAGTCCCCCGATCTCGCTCTGAGCGACTTTTTTTGTTGTTGTTTTCCTGGATGACAAAAATGTTTTGCCGACGTGGCAGAGGCGAAACAAAAGCCAGCAGGTGCACTGCAAGGCCTCCACATGGGCGCGTTCAAAGACCGTTCCGAGCTGTGCGGAAAGGGTGTTGATCCAGCGGCGAGCCCTCTGAGGGTGACTGCTGCTCACACGGGGAAGAGCACACACACAACGTTTGATAAATACATTCCGGCTCTTTTGGGGGGTCCCCCCTTGTCTGTGCCCGGCTCACGTTTAGTTTTTAGAGGACACAGCCACCGCACCGGCCAGGCCTGCTGCAGGGCACGCTGTGGACCCGCTCGGCCCTTTCAGACCCACCCCACAGGGCATACCGTCACCTCCTGGGGTATGTTTGATGGCGTGAGCAGTGGGAGGCCGGGCCGCGGCAGCCTCCCTGCCCCTTCTGGTGGCCAATCTTGACGTTTGGGTCCCAGGATGCTGCTCAACACGGAGCGCAGCATCGTCCTGTTCCAGTTTGAGCCTGTGCAGTGGCAGTACTCCATGGAGCCGGCCAAACAGAAGACTAAGGTTAAAGTGGGGCTCCTGGAGCCACGCAGCCTCACGAAAGTCCTCTCCCAGGCCAGCACCCCAGCTTTTGGCCTCGGCGACCCCCTGCCCAGCAAGCACATTGTGGCTCAGGAGTCCCAGCTGAGCAGACCTCAGTGGTCCCGCGTGCTCCTGAGGGCAGGTGAGCGAGCCGACTCCCGGGCCACCTGGGTCCTGACAGGGGCGGCCAGGCTGAGTGCCTCGGTGGGACATTTTGGCCAGTGGTTCCTTGATGATATAAATCCCCGACTTGAAGGATGGTGGGGACCAGATCGGACTCGCCGATTTGTTCACCAGCTCAAGGGAGCCTCCTGATTTTCAAGGGCTAAGTTCTCAGACTTCTGAGAATCTCTGTGCAGCAGCAAACGCTAGTCCTTAATACATGCTGTTGGAACCCCCGAACAAGCAAGCCCCATCCTCCTCTCATGCCCCTGATCCAAATACAGGAGACTCTCAGTGAACCGGCACGTGTGCCCGATAAATGTAGCGTTCTTTCTTTGTTCTTGCTTTTGGCCGGTTGCCTGAGCTCCGGTTGATGGAGAGTCTACTGTATATAGTACAAAATTAATCTCTTCAGACCGAGAGAAGATATGATTAAACCTCAGAAACACATTCTGTGTAGAAGGCATTGTCTTTAGATGCCCTGTTGATCATATGTGTGCCTAGAAAATGTTAGTTATAAAGCAGATAGCGTGTGTGTATGTAGGTGTGTGGGGGAGTGGCATTGGCTCATGCCATTTATAAGACATACAGAGAATAAATTAGATTGGGGTTAGAGTAGCCAGACTCCCTTCTTTGGCCTGCCCTGTGGTACATGAAACTTCACCCACCAATGCATTAATCACCTGCCGGGGTGTGACACTAGGAGTGGTTAGTGCCGGGAAGGGCCCAGGAATTGTAGATAATGCTTAGATCTTAATGGTCTGCGGGACAAGTGGGTGGGAGGGGGTATCAGGAGGTGATCCAAGCAATAAATTGATGGTTTGGGTAAAAACCAGCTGAATTCTCAGCTAGGCCCTCGTTACTCAGACCTCAATGAACTATAGAACCACCATGGTTTCCTCCTCCATCTTAATTTAGCAGTGTCAAGAGAGTCACCTCAAGGCCAAGGAAAGTCAAGATCACCCCAAAAAGATGGCAAGAAGAGAGCGAGCCCTGTTCCCAAGGAAGCAAGCAGTGTGGATGGTGAGTTGGGGGAGGGGGTGGGTGTTTGGGAGCAAAATCCCTTCCAGGCAATAAGATGAGTGGGGATCCTTTATTCTGAATCAGTGGCAAGATCCAGCACTTCTGTCTGTCTGTCTGTCTGTCTTTGTTCAGTCTAGTTTTTTAGTCGGTCAATGACTTTGCTTATCCATGAGAAGCCAGAATAGATAAAATGCGCGGCTTCTCCCAAGAGTGACTGGTTTCCCTGACCCAGGGGTGTTTTAGGTGGTTTCTTGAGGGAGGAGATGGTTTTGAGGGGAGGATATGGTTTTGGGGGGTGGGCGCTACGTATGTGGGATGAGGCGTCAGGGAGCGAGACGAGGAAGGGGCTGTTCAGAAGCGTTACCACATCACAAACGGTATGTCCCTGTGTTGTCCTTTGAGAGACCTCGTTAAAGATTTAAAATGTCTTTCATGTCGTTCTGGCTCATATCATAGTGCTTCTTTGCATCGAATTCTCTGTGGACATGAGCTTCCAGGTGAGGGTAAAATAAGCGTTAGGAGGACTCTACTAACAATGGCATCCTTGTCTTTACCTACGTCTGTGTACCTGGAGGGCGAGCTTGTCCAACCTGCGGGTCAGGGGCCATCTGTGGCCCAGGATTGCTTTGAATGAGGCCCAACACAAACTCATAAACTTTCTTAAAATGTTATCAGATTTTTTGCGATTCTTTTTTTTTTTAAGCTCATCAGTTATTGTTAGTGTGTGTGTGTTGTATGTGTGGCCAAGACAATTCTTCTTTCAACATGGCCCCAGGAAGCCGAAAGGTTGGACTGCTGTAGGGTGATGTCTCAGGAATGACATGGCTGGGCCACAGGATAACTACCTTTACAGATAAAGTAGAAAGATGCGGCCATGGTTGTCCTTTAAAAATGATGCATCAAATGATCATCCCACCAAGAAAGCACGAGAACGGCCGCTGCACTTGTGCCAATACTGGGCGTTGGCCATCATTTTTCACTTGCTTGTATCATAACTAAAAATGGTTATTTGCATATATTTTTTTTTTTAATCTTTTCACATTTATAGAGAGAAATTATCTTTTTGTCTTCAGTGCATAGTTATTTCTATTTTACTTTTTGACAGATAGAGAGAGAGACAAAGACAGAGACAGTTAGAGAACCAAACTGTGGGAACTCCCCAGTTCAGCACGTGGGTCCTGCCTGGGCCGGAGCCGGGATTCGATCCTCGGTCCTCATGGCCTCAAAGCGAGCGCTCAACCCGCTGAGCCGTCCCGGCTTTCCCCTATTTGCATATTTTTAAGGATAGTCCCCAACTAACTAAATGTCCATCAGTGGGCTATGATGAAGCAGATAATGAAGAATCCAGACTATGCAATATTACATGACAGCTAAAAGTTGAATCGTGAGGATCTACATAGACTGACTTGGAATGAGATCCAGGACATATTATAATACAAAAAAAGACAAGTTAATGAACAATGACTCCTCACAATTATTTTTTAAAAGAAAAAAAAACTGTGTTTTGTCCCACACGTACACACACACACACACACACACACACACACACACACACAGAATAGTTTATTCTGGGATTGACAGGAGAGTGGGGAAGATTTAGACATCTTAATTTTATTTTGTTTTATGTGTTTTTTAAAAAGATTTATTTTATTGTTTGAGAGAAGGTGGGAGAAAGAGAGAGAGAAAGGGGGAGGACCCAGAGCAGTCTCCACAGTTGTACATCATTAGTTGTGACATGGTTTCATTCCACACAGGTGGATGTGGGGCTGCACAGGTTGGGAACTGAACCTGGGGCCTCCTGCATGGGATGTGAGAACCTTTGCCACCATCCTGGTGGTTACCAGTGGTACCGCAGTTCAGCATGAGGGTTTGCATGGGCCAGGGCCAGGACTCGATCCCCAGGCCTCATGGTTGCCAGGCTAGCGCTCAACCTGCTGAGCTATCCCAGCCTTCCTTATATGTTTTAATAAATTACTTAATTCACAAAGTAAAAGTCAGGGAGAAATTTGAAGGTTCATTCCATCCTGGTATGCCATACACAAACTATTTGGTCAAAGACAATTACATGGTTGCATTTTATTTGCTTGTTATCAGTTGGTATAGTTTGGGGTACAGGTCTTTACTTGCTAGGGCAGACTGGACCAGTGACTTCTACTTTTCATGGCTCAGTTATCCCTTTTGTAAAATGAGAATAATGCTCTTAGTGTATCTGTGCAGTATTGTAGGAACAGATATGCCCAAATGAAAGAGATAGAATAGATTTGCTCACCTTGGAGGACTTGATCTTAATTTAGCGTGACAGAATGACTGTCTGGTCCTTGCTGGCAGCTTTTGAACCTGCTGCTTTTGTTTGGGACATGTTGGGACCTACCTTTCACTCATGCTGTGATATTTTGCATTTCCCAGGGGTGACATATTTTTTTGAAGGCAGTTTTGATTTTGGGAAATTGCCCAAAGATGATGTGGCATCAAGTTTGATGAATAAGGTGGAGATCAAACTTTGTGATACAATTTTTGTTTAAAGATCGAGGTATGTTGCTATAAATTTATAAGGCCTCTTTTGTGTGACTCATTGTGTGAAACATTGGGGTGACATATGCTTCCTCCAAAATATGCACATCTATAGGTGAATGCACACTTGTACACTAGCAGAGCTGTTAAAAGCTTGTGCTGAATATGTCATAATTTCTGGTATCATAGATGATTTTTTGCCCACTCAATGGCTCCATTGGACAACAAAGACCTCAGTTTACATAACATTTAGAATGGACTTAATTTCCTGCAAAAGTTCTTAATGTTTTTATGAAACATCTTCCTTCCTTCCTTCCTTCCTTCCTTTCTCCTCTTCTCCTCCCCTCCTTTCCTCTTCTCTTTTCCTTCTTC
The DNA here is from genome assembly GCA_004027555.1 of Craseonycteris thonglongyai. Lineage (NCBI taxonomy): Eukaryota > Metazoa > Chordata > Mammalia > Chiroptera > Craseonycteridae > Craseonycteris > Craseonycteris thonglongyai. The sequence goes on along the minus strand of PVKE010006543.1, from coordinate 32,114 downwards.
TCTTCTCTCCACTCCTCTCCTCTCCCCTCCCCTCTTCTCCCCTCCTCTCCCTTTTCTCTTCTTCTTCTTCTCCTTCTCCTTCTCCTCCTCTGTCTCTTCCTCCGCCTCCTCCTCTCTCTCTGTCTGAAAAATCAGATGATGTGGAGAAAGTACAAAAACAAGGAGACCTGGAAACTCCTGGAGACTTGACCAGTCACTCCAAGAAAAAGTCCTGGCAAATCCCCATGTCGCCAGACCGGTTCCTCCTGACTATTAGCGCCCTGCAGCAAGCCCATAACTCAGGGCAGTTTGCCTATCCCCAGAGGCCCCAGACCCAAGTTGTGGATGCTCGGGGACCTTTGATTCCATACCCAAGGAAGGTCCTGAGTTTCAAAGGAAAAGCTGTCCAGCCTGCCGTTGACCGGTTGAGAATCAGCAACCCTCCCACGGATGTGAAATGGATCAATATTCCCCTGGAAATCCGGAAACTGCGGCCCAACCTGAAGAGCTCTCTGCAAAGCCCTGGTGTTCAGTCCAGCCTCCCCCAGCCCATGATCATTCGCCCCAGGTTGTCCGGCAGCTCCAAGGCCCACGGGGCAGGGCACAGCTTCAGCCCTCTCACCAGCATGCAGGTCATCAAGCCACACCACATGCTGGTCCCGCCAGTGGGAGGGGCAAGCCAGACTCTGAAGAGAGAACCGCCTTGCTTTTACACGTCTCTCAATCCTTTCCGGGTGAACACCGAGTTCGTGCTGCTGACAGTGAAGGAGCAGAAAGAATACGGGGAAGCCAAGATGAGAGAGTTTCAGGCCACAGCGCCCACTGGAGCGGTCAGTCCAGAGAAGGCCAGCAAAGCCGCGTGGATCAGGAAGATCAAAGGCCTGCCTATTGATGATTTCATGAAGCAAGGGAAGACGGCAGCCCCTGAACTTGGCCCAAACGTATATATCTGAACCAGCCCTGGAAAATGACAATGTCTAACAGTAAACAGAACGCAAAGTGCATGAGGGTGTTTGGCCTCTTGTTTCCTTTTAACTGCTGTCTGGCAGTTAACATGGGGCTCTTAATTATCTTCCCATAAGCCAAAGAAATGATATGATCAGTCAGAAACACAGAGGGTGGCTGGAGAGATTGGCATTTGTATTCCCACTGGAAACTATTCAGTGAGACTCATGGAAGCCCAGTTTCATGGATGGGGGATGCAGGATGGAAAAGTGATCGTTGGAAATGAAATACTGCTCATCACGACCCATGCAGCGCTATTGTTTTTGTAGAAAACGAACCAATGGGATTGGACAGAATAACGTATTGGCGTTCCTTGACAGTTTTTGTCTGGAAGCCTGATGAAGCTCGTTGAGTTCAGTTAAGAATCTAAAAGGAGAAGCCAGCCCTTAATGAGGTTGACCTACTTATTGCCTTGGAGAACATTATGAGTTTGCTCTCTTAACAGGGCCAACTCCAATGGGAGAGAATTAAGCATTTTTGCCCTTTCTACAAAAGGGGACCATCGATAGTGTGTTGAGGTTCCTATTACACCTTCTGAAGATAGTGTCAGGGTCTGGGCAGGTAATTTCGAAGAGGGAAACCTACTATGAGGGCTGTGGCTCATTGCAGAGAGAACTCAAGACAAAGAGGACTCCTAGTCAGTGGTCAGAAGGGCAACAGAATACTGTGAGGTGATAGCAAATATCTGAGGATATGGGCCTCCATCCCTGGTTCCTGACACAGAGCTCCTGAAACCCTTATCAATTCCTGAGTGATAAGAGGACTAGGAGCATCTTTAGTTCTAATGAGGGGACCCTGGGTGGGCTCCTGGAAGGAGGCTGGTCACCAGAAAGACCCAGCCATGATTAGAAGCTTGAAATGTTCAACCCAACCCCCATTCTGTAGAGAGGAAAGAGGGGCCAGACATGGAGTTCATGACCGATCATGCCTACGTAAGGAAGCTCCATAAAAATCCCACTAGCATGGAGGTTCAAACAGCTTCCAGGTTGTTGAATGCAACCACATACTGTGATTGTGAGATACCCCAAGTCCACGGGGAGAGAAGCTCCTAATCTCGGGGACCCCCCCCACCTCACCCTTTATCTCTTCATCTGCCTATTCATATCACAGCCTTTCATCAACTGGTAAATGTGATTCCCTGAGTTCTGTGAGCTGCTCCAGTGAAATAATTAAACCTGAGGAGGGGGTTCATTGGGACCCTAATCTATAGCTGGTTGGTCAGAAGCACAGGTGATACCCTGAACTTGTGACTAGCACAAGGGAGAGAGAGAGGGAGAGAAAGAGAGTCAATTTAGGGCTGAGCCCTTAACCGGTGGGGGTCTGATGCTATCTATAGGTGGACAGTGTCAGACTTCAATTAAATCACAGGACACCCAGCTGGTGTCTTGGTCACAGAGAATTGCTTGGTGTGGAGAAAAACCTTCACACATTTGGTGACCAGAAGTGAAGTGTTTTTAAAGACACACAGGAGAAAAACACCGAGTTTTCCTCCTACACCAGAGATAAACTGAATTGAGAGTTTCCTATACGGAGGGTAGTGAATTCAAAGAGAATGCAAAACAAAACCAACCAAGAACACAACCCCACAACACCCCACCACCCACACATTGGATGGGCCCCCCAGAACATGGCCTGAGTGGTTGACATACAAGGGCTACCTGTTCACAGTGTTCGCTTCTCACTCCCTAGTGCAGATGAGGTATAAAGTAGAGTGGGCAAGTAGCCATGTGAAAATAGTGCTTTTAATAGAATCGCGCGGCCCCCCCTCCCCGGGAAGGACACATGCTAATCCATGTTGTTCCATGAACCTCCCACAGCACTTTGACGAGGCCATGTGGATAGGATGTTGTTATAATCAGTTTCAAAGATGACTCAGGTGACAGGTCCTCCATCTGGGCAAGATCACACCATTAGCGCAGTGATAAGAAGTAAGAAATAGTCATGAGAACACCATCTCCTATGTACTAGGTGCTAACCCTGTATGATACTGTTATCATCCCCACTTGGCAACTGAGGAAAGACCTACATAAAGGTGAGTTAGGTAGCTGGTAAGTGAGGAGCCAGGGTTCAAAGCCAGAAGACGCTCAGACTCCAGGGACTACGCAGTATCCTTCTTCTTTCCTTATTGTTTTTCCTGGTATCAGTTTTCCTCCCATCATTAAACCCTCCATTGTTTAATGGAGTGCTCTTGTTTTACTCTTCTTAATACTTTTTTTGCCTCATTCGCAGGAGCACATTCTCTCTGTATTTTCTCAATTGCTTCTAAAATTTAAGGTCCATATTCGGGGTCCGGCAGAAGTAACTCCCCCTTTTGAATAGCTGGTGAACTTAAAAAAGGGCGTTACTTCTGCCGGACCCTGTAGCCTACCATACAGGAAAACATGTTGCAAGACAAAATGCAACAGTAGAATAATAATACCCCTTCTCCCCACCCCACCTCTCACCCAGTCCCGCCTTCGGGACAGCGCTGTCGGTCGGTGGGCATGACACCCCTTAGGTGGCAGCAGTATCTCCGAGTGACACTACCGGTATTTCGCTCCTGCTGGTCCCAGGCCCCGCCCTAGACCCTTTCAACCCGCCCGCCTCCCTGGTCGCCCCGCCCCTTCTCTTGTTCCACCCCGGAACGTGCATATCCGGTACGCTGGCCCCGCCTCCTCTCGCTAGGCGCCCGGAAGCGGAAGTGGGGCGGGTTGGGGCCTGTCCTTTGGCTCCTTTGGTGGCTCGGCTGCATCAGTTCCGGTTCCTGTCCGGCGGCGCTGACGTGGTCCCCGGAAGTGGGGCTGGCGTAAGGCTACCATGTTTCAGCAGGTGAGGCGCAGGCTGCTGGTGCTGGTGGGTTGGGGGGCTCGGCTTGGAGGGTGGTGGGGCGCGAGTGGGGCGTGCCCGGAGGCCGTGGTGTTCGAGGAAGGGAGGGGAGAGCGGGAGGCGTGGGCGGCGGAGGGCCGCGGGCCCCTCGCTGTCCGGGGGACGCCGTTCCGGAGCCCCTGGTGGAGAGGGGAACCCGGGCAGTGCCCACGGCGCCCGGCTCCGGGGCGTGGATGAGCGAGCGCATTGTCAGCGCACGCGGGGCGCTGCAGAAACGCCCTCCCGTGTGAGGTGGCGGTGGCCTTTGTTCAGCTATGCGTACGCTGCGGCCCCGTCGGAGCAGGCGACACCATCAGGAGCCTGAGCGGTCAGGTTTCCGTTCGGCGAAACAAACACTAAATGGATGACAGTGGCCAGCGGTTGCTCCCTATAGATGACCCGCATCGGTGTGTTGCCCTTGCAGTTCATTACAGTACATAAATTTACCAGACGTGAGCACGAAGCATTTCATAGTCGTCTCTTCCTACGGAAAAACAAGGGGACTGGGTTTAGTGCACTTAGATCGTCAGAGGTATTTTCTTTCCCCCTTATGGAGGGATGACTATGGCCCAGGCACTGGTCTAGGCCCTGGGAGAGGGCTGTGAACAGGTCAGAGATTTCTTGTCCTGAATGGCCGGGTGAAATGGAGGGGGTTGGGGGATGGGGGCTTGTCCAGCCGTTGGGGAGGCGCTGACCGAGAGAGCTTTCAGAAGTCCCCGTGCCCAGACCACACCCCAGACGAATTACATCTGTACCTCAGAGTGGGACCCCCAGGTATCAGTATCTTTTTATAAAATTGTTAAATTTATTGGGGTGGCATTGATGGATAACAAGGACATCGTTTCCAGGTGTACAGTTCTCCCATTACATTGTCTATACATCGCAGTATGTGCTCACCACCCAGAATCGGCTCTCTTTCCATCACCATATATTTGATTTTTCTTTTTCTTAAGATTTATTTTTATTGTTTTTGACACAGAGAGAGAGAGAGAGAGAGAGATAGAGTCAGAGACAGAGAGAAGAGGGAGGGCCCAGAACAGTCTCCATAGTTGCACATCATTGGTTTTTCCACATAGTTTCACTCCACAGGTGGGTGCAGGGCTGCACAGGACAGGAACTGGGCCGGGGTCTCAACCCGTTGAAAACCAAACTAGAGGAACTCCCCAGTTCAGCATATGGGTCCACATGGGCCGGGGCCAGGATTCAATCTTTAGTCTCTGGAGCTGCAAAGTGAGTGCTCAACTCACTGAGCCATCCCAGTCCCCCCCCCCCTTTTTTTTTAAAACAGCACTCCAGGTCGTTTGAACCTGGAGATTGGGAACCACTGGTCTCAGATCTGAATGCATTTTGCCTTTCTAGCTTTAGCTCCTTTCCACTTCCCCTGCTCTTCACTTTGTGGGACCCTTGGCTGTTCCTTGTACTTACTTGGTGTGTTTTCACTTCTGTGCCTTTGAAAATCTGCCTCATTGAGGGACTAGAGGGGGCAGGAGGCCTGTTTGTCAAGGCACAGCTGATAAACTCTCCCTCAGGAAGCTTCTGCAGAGCCCCTGTCTTTCCTGTGCTCCCATTTGCACTTACATGTCTCCTGGTGCTGGTCACAGCCTGCCATGTATTACAGGTGATGGCCCCCTTTGTGTTTACTGGTGCCCTCAGCAAACACTGTGTCGCCTGGCCTGGCACTCTGTTAGACATAGGATTTATTACAGTGTAAGGGCGGACCCTGCCCTCCAGGGCCTTAGAGTCTGGGTGGAGGTAGGAGTGGACTTGCAGGAAGAGTATCCCGAGATAATTTTTCAAATGGAGATCTGTTCAAGTGCTGTGGGAGCCGGAAGTGGTATGCCTGGGGGTTTCAAGGCAAGTTTCTGAGCTACTTCAGTATTTGAGCCGAAATTTGAAAGATGATTTGGCGTTTGCCAGATGGTGAACTGGGTAGGGGATAGGGAAGGGAAGAGCTTTCTGGCTAGAGAAAACGTGGAAGGCAGAAGGAGGAAGGACTGTAGTGTTTCCAGAACACGGAGTAATAGTACTGCTGTTGTATCCAGTGGCAGGCAATGCCAAGGTGTTCTGAGGTTTCGTATGCTGTGTGTGAAGGAGTTACGTTTTATTCTGTACATGTAGGGTCACCAAAGACCAATTTGGGCAGGGGAGTGACGTGGTTACTCATTGGATAATGAGAGGCTGGATTGGAGTTGTGGGTCAGACTGGAGATAAAAGCATGGAGGATGGTTGCTGGCTAGTTAAGGGACAAAGAACAGACTCATTGTGGTTGAGGCTGAAGGTGAATTGTGTGTGCTGAGTTGAGCTGTGACCCACTGTTAGAAGCCTAAAGTAGTGATAGGAAGGAACACTGGAAGAAACGTAGAAGATAGAAGGGGAGATTCAGGGTCAGAGCTTTTTAAAACATCTTTCTTGTGCTATAGAGGACACCTGAGGAAGCTTAAGGGCTGATTAGAAAGATCCAGAAGAAAGCTTTGAAGGTACAAGAAAGTGAAATAAGGGGAAATTGATGGAACAAGTCCTGGAGGAGGCAGAAAAAGAAGTGATTCTGAGCACAGATAACTGGTTTTGCTTTGGATTAAAAGAACTATGAGAAGGATCAGGGCAAGTAGGATTTGGTCAGATGGTTCTGTGAAGGAGCTGGAACCCTGTGTCTCTCTGCAGAAGCCTCGGTGCTCTCCGTCGCTTTGCGGGAGCACCATCTGCATGTGTACTGGTGGGTTTCCTCTCGGGGCTCAGACGTGGGCTGGACACAGCAGATGCTTGGATTGCCACGGGGGAGCTTTCGCCAGATGATTGCTCTGGGGTGGAGGAACCGCGCATGCTCATTTCCTCTCAAGGTTAGGAATTCCAGATGCTGTGACTACATGCTAATCTTGTCTTCCATTTTGAGGAGCATGTAGTAGGCATGCACATACTGAATTTTGCTTTGCTTCATGGATGTTTAATTTTCCCCTTAGGACAGTAATGATGATGCTGAAGATATTGCACTGTTTGATGCAGAAGAGGAAACGGCTAATAGACCAAAAAAATCTAAAGTCAGGTATGAGGAGGCATTCTAAGAGTCTTGTTAGTCCAGTTCTGCCCTGTCTGTCAGCTGGTGCCAGCTGATGGGCTGCAGGGCACCAGCGTACTGGTGAATGTTTGTGTGTGTGTGTGTGTGTGTGTGTGTGTGTGGCACTAGAGTGAGCTTCAGTCTGAGACAGTCAACGTCTCAGACTTTCTTCGGGAATAACTGGCATGTGGAATTTTACTCAACACTGAGTTTTCATTTTCAGATCAGCATGTCCCATTATGTGAACACTGGTGTATTAATTCTAGCTGCTGTTTACTAAGACTGCACCGTTTTTTAAAGATAGTTTCTATAGCTACATTATATTCATTGTGCAAATTTTAGAATTGCATCTTTTGTGTAAGCATGAAAATACCAAGCCAAATGTATTTCTGTTACAAATCTAGTTCTCTCTAACGAAATTCACTGATGAAATAAAATTCTACCTAAACCTTGAAAACATACTGAGAGATGCCAGTTACAAAGGACCACATATTGCACATTGTCATTTCTGTGAAATGCCCAGAATAGGCAAATCTATATAGAGAAAAAAAGTGCATTCATGGTTGCATAGTGCTGGAGATGGTGGGGTGGCGGTAGATGGGGAGTGACTGTCAGGGGTGCAGGGTTTCCTTTGGGGGTGATGAAAAGGTTCTTCAGTGGATTGTGGTGGTGGGTGCCCAATTCTGTGAATATATCAAAAACCAGTGAATTATGTACCTTAAACAGGTGAGTTGTATGGTATGCACCTGTGCATATTATAAATTATATCTCAATAAAACTTCAAAAACAACACCTCTGCCTAATGATTACTTTGTCTTGGTGCCTAAAGTGATTTCTCAGGGCCTAGAAATTCATTTTTCATGAATTTTGGACACGTGAAAATAAGGTTCAGTCCTAAGACTGGTTTCCTTGTTTTTTCAAGCTTTTGTGAAAGTTTGTATTCAATGAGGTGTTAAAGTCATGTTTTCAAAGTGTGTTTGCAGTAATGTCAGGGCCCAGTCAAATAATGGGATTTGGGGATAAAAGAGGAAGGCGGTTTGCTTCTTCCTCATCTCATTTCATTCATTATGACCAAGTTGCCTGGTTCTGTTATAGCTGAAGTGTTTTGTTTGTCTACATATGCGGGACCTGTGTGAGATATAACTGACTTTCTTTTATTGTGTTTGGTTTTCAGACATCCAGTGGCATCATTTTTCCATTTATTCTTTCGAGTCAGTGCAATTATAGTCTACCTCCTCTGTGAATTGTTCAGCAGCAGCTTTATTGCCTGTATGGTAACAATTATGTTGCTGTTGTCGTGTGACTTTTGGGCAGTCAAGGTAGGTTTGATTTTTTATATTTTGAAATCATGCTTAATGTGATGTGATGGAATGATTTATAAATAGTAAAAAAAAAAACAAAAACAAATGACACTAGCATTTTGGATTGGTGCCAGTTTACTTTTTTGTCACTTTAGGCTCATCTGGGTTCAAGGACCCAGTGTGTCAGATCACACCTAGTTCTCACACTACTCACTCACCTGTGCCTTATGTCAGCTTAAATCAGCTTTAAAATTAAACCAATGGAATGGGACCAGCAGCCGCAGGGCCCAGATACTGCTGCTAACCCATCCCACGGGGTTTGCTTCTGCGTCACCCCTGCTGTGTTGTGTGTGGTTTCTGCATAAGACCCCTGGTTAGTTTGCTCACAAATGCTTACGGAGTGTTCCATCATTTGTGAAGGCTCCTTGTGGGCAGTGCTGCTCACCCAGGGTGATTTTGTCCTGTGGGGGACGTTTGTCAGTGTCACAAGACAGTTTTGGTTATTGCATCTCCAGGGTGGGCATAGTGTGTGGCTGGCATCCAGGATGTTGGTAAACATCTTAAGAGGCATGGATCAGATGCCCCCCACAGCACAGAATAATCTAGCTCAGAATGTCAGTAGAGCTGAGTTTGAGAAACCCTGTTTAGGGGATAGAAAGGAGCGGAAGAAATGGTCTCAGACCCAAAGACAGTGGTGAGTAGAGGGATGAATGGATAGACAGGTATGTAGATGGGCATGTGATAACATATATCAGAGCATTAACTGTAGACCCTAGGTGGTAGGTGTATGAGTGTCCACTATGTGTTCGGGTAAAATGGTAGCAATCCCCCCCCCCCCCCCCGCCGCCAAAAAAAAAGCAAAAGCTGATTTGGGAATTTTAGAGACATGTCTACTGATTGAAAGGCCATAAGATGATGCACAAGTCTGTTCACACCCACCAACCCAGCCATGTTCAGACCTTCTGATTGTTGCTGAGAGCTAGAGTGGCCGCTTGGCACAGGCCGCAGAGTGCCGACCATTAGGATGACAGAGGCCTGTTTTCTTCTGGCTTTTGTTTTCTTTTTTTTTTTATATCTTTTTTTATATTTATAGAGAGTAATTATTTTATCTTCAGTACATATTTATTTCTATTTTACTTTTGACAGATAGAGAGACAGAGACAGAGACAGCTAGAGAACCGAACTGTGGGAACTCCCCAGTTCAGCATGTGGGTCCTGCCTGGGCCGGAGCCGGGATTCGATCCTCGGTCCTCGTAGCCTCAAAGCGAGCGCTCAACCCGCTGAGCCGTCCCGGCTTTCCCCAAGGCTTTTGTTTTCTACAGGCCTCTTTGGCTTGTTTTTCCTTGGATGTCTTCTGTTGCTATGTGTCCTGAAATGTTTACTGTAGCCTGGTCACTGTTTGGTCTGAGGAATGTTTTCTTTTTGTTGTTAAGGTAATTTCTGTTTAGCCAGTTATAACAGGGCCTTCAGTCAGTACTTCCTGGTAATTTCCAAACGCTTATAATTGAACAATTAAATCCTTCTGGGTTTAGGATCTTAAAAAATGTGGTCCAAAACATGGAATTTATGCATTAGAGAGGATAGGAGCGACTAAGACAGAGTTCCTGTGGCGAAAGGAGCTGACAAAGCACGTGCCAAGGAAGCTTAAATTTCATGAGGTAGAGTACGAAGTAGCGTCCAGTGAGTCTTAAAGTAAATGTGATTTGATTAAAATCTCTTTTTTGAAGATAGGGATTCTTTTTTTTTTTTTAGGATAGGGATTCTAAGAGTGGGTCAAAAATCAAAAGTTCAACCAAAAAGTTCTAACTAAAATTGTGACATTAGACATAAGTAGTAAAAAAAGGCAAAGTTCCATGAGGTCAATGCCAACAAAAAGAAACTTGGCATTATAATATTATTATTAGACAACATAGAAATGGGAGTATGACAGCATTCAGCGGAACAAAAAAGGTCATTTTTATGAATCACAGTGGGCCTCATTCACAGAATGAGATGACATCAAGCTATAGTGAAAAACTATTAGAAACAGTAGGAGGTGATGAAGGGAACATTATTGTGAAAGGAGTTTAAGAAGCCATCATCTTTGACAGATCAAAATAAATAAGGTCTAACGTATCTGAATGAAATAACAAGGTCGGTTTGTTAGCTGTACTTGGGACTTTGTATGTCTAGGGGTAATTTAATACCTACCTTCTGGTTCAGTTCCTGTGCAGTTTAACAAAAATTGATTAAGTGTCACTAGGAAGAAAATAAAAATAAATTGGTCAAAGCAGCTACATTTTCTAGTCCAGTGCAACAAAATGAGAAATTAATAAAAAATGGTTGTCACAAGTGGAATTAAGGAAAAAGCCAACCTGGTAAATATCTTGGCTTAAAAAGGAGACAAAAACTGTAACTATTAAATTATTTATACCTAATGAAATGATCATCTACGCTCAAACTTTTGGAATGTATCTAAAGCTCAATTCAGAGGAAAATCAATAGACTAAAGGCTTTTATTATTATTATTTAAAGATTTATTTTTATTGTTTTTGACAGAGAGAGAGAGAGAGAGAGAGGAGAGAGAGAGAGAGAGAGAGAGAGAGAGAGAGAGAGAGAGAGAGA
>PVKE010006543.1:0-12980 GCA_004027555.1 Craseonycteris thonglongyai | reverse complement strand
ATACACATTTTAAGAAAGAAAATATTAAAATTGTAATAATATATACTGATAAAAGATGAACACAAGTCACGTGTGACTTCTGCCATGACGAGGTGCTCTAAGTGGTGACCACTGTCATCCAGACACTTCTGATGACAATGAACTGCTTGAGTCACATTGACCAGAGTGTCTACTTGTAACACTGCACATGCTGTTTTCATTGACCGTGCGCCTCAAACTTACCACGAACATGTGCAGGTAGGTGTATTGGAGGTTCTGCACACTCACGCCTCCATTGTTGTACTTTGGATTAAATGCCGCTTCCAAATGGTCTAGCGCCCCTCTTGAATGACAGCTGTGCTTCCGCCATTGACCTGCCTGTCGCATGTGTGATGCTAGTATTGATTCTATGAACGCCGTCTACAGAGCGAACGTTCTACAACGCATTGCTGCCATCATTCAATTCAACGTCGAAAAGTGATGCACAGATCACATCTCTTAAAACGTGCAGACACTTTTTTGGCACCCCCAGGTATGTATTGCATTGTCTCTTCACCAGAAGTGAAACCTCATCACCAATATTTGACCCTCTACCCTTTCCTATCTCCCTGGCTTCCCCTGTCATGCTGGTAACCACTATCCTGTTACAACTCATCTATTTTTAAGGACGGGAGAAGATGAAGCAAATTGCTTCCTTGAAAACAAGGGATTTTTTCAGAGAAAAAGGGCATGGGGGAGGCATTTTGGGCCGCCCCCATGCCTCGTGGGGCTTTCTCTGGACATGGGCTGCTGTGGTGGCGAATCGGCAGCCTTTGGCCTAGACGGCTTTTGAAAGGCAATGGATGCAAAGGCATGGGCGGATGCACACTTGAGGTATGCATCCTCATTTTCATATGACCAGGGCGTTGGATTAGTTCAGATCAGTGGTTCTCGGGTTAGGAGCAGTTGGCTAACACAAGGATTGGTTCTTTTAGCAGGTGGAGCTTAGAGAGGTCAGGCCCTGGTAGAGCACAGGACAGGGACAACAGTGGTCCTGTGCCTCTGAGCTTCTGTGTATCCCACGTGTGGTTATGCACGTGAAAGCCCTGCATATGAAGAGGAAGCAAAAGCAGCCCCTGACCACTGTCAGCTGACCTGGCTTTCAACAGCTGGGCTGTGGTGTTCTCCTTTTGGACATAAATGATTTCGTGTAACAGCATCTGACATGGCCACTCTGTCCGCTAGGGAGCAAGACAGATATCAGCACACGCTGTGACCACAGTGCACAGAAACAAGACTGCTCAGACCACAGATGGTGACCAACCAGCCACCTCTCCTGGCTTCTGTGAGTGACAGCTGCCGAGTTACTGACCACAGCTTCAGACCACTCTGCCCTTCCTACCGTCGAGATGGAAACGATCAACAACATCCACTTGTGGACCCGCTTTGCTTTCTGAAAGCACCCAGTCCAGGGTGAAACTGTGATGCATGCGTCCCTTCTTCAAATCCCCCAACGGGCCCCACTAATACTGCGACACCCCATGGTGTGTGGCCTCCCTTGTGCAGAAGGCACAAGTAAGCCCAGCTGTGTTCAACCACAGGCCTGTTCCTCACAGGATGTAGTATTAGCTGCGTGGGACGGGGACCAAGGTGCTGTGCATGCGCTGATCTTACCAGACTAGCGCGGTCTCAGATTTGGTTCAACATAGAAAAGACGGTGGTGCCCTCCTGTAGGCTACACCTGAGGCAGGCTCCACACTGATCCCTCCAGCCCTCACCCCAAAATCACACAACTCCCATCTTTCCCTGCGTGTCTCTGGTGCCTCTAGAGTTGCTGCCCATCCACGGGAAATCAGGCGACTGTTTGCAAGCGACGGAGTGTATGTGAGCCCTTCAAGAGGACGTCTGGGTTTCCATATGCTTTTGTCTCACTGGGATGGACAGACAGAATCCTCACTGAATTTCGCTGCCAGATGTGGGAAGTCCTGTTCCCGGTGTAAGGACCCTGGTCTGAGGTGCCCGATGTGGGGCTGGGAGCCCTCCCTCTTCTGGGGCCACCTCTGCTACGGATGCGCCCCTCTGCTACTTGGGTTTGGGGTCAGCGCGTTCTTGCGTCTCCACCCTTTTAATGTTTTTTTTCCGTATTTGCACACCTTTGAGGATGTTGCCTTTTCCTTGCCCATTTGCCCCTTTTGGCTTGTAACACACACACTCTCCACTAGATGGCAGTACATTAACAGGATATAAAGGGAACATCCCCATTGCAACACCGTTTACTGGGTCTAATGGGAAAGGATAGTTTTTCCTGGGAAATTACTGGTAGCCTGCAAAGTAGTGAGTTAGGACTAACTCCATGTTTCCTTTCATGCTACTAACTAAAATAAGTGCTGATGAATGAACAGATGCTGAATGAATGAGTACAGTAGTATATTTAGGACCGACAGGGTATCAGACACTGAGGGAGGCACTAGAAACAGACGTAATTTCAAAATAACTTCTTCATCCCTTCACGTTCAATTTCTGTGTGTCTTTCACTCTGAAGTGAGTCTCTTGTAGGCAGCATATGTAAGGGTCTTGTTTTCTTATCCATTCAGCCCCTCTATCTTTTGATGGGAGCATTTAATCCATTCAAATTCAAAGTAATTGTTGAGTAGCTACTGCCATTTTATCATAATTTAGCTATTTCCATTTTGTTCATGATTTTGATTTTTCCTCCCCTTATCTTAAAGGAGTCCCTCTAAGATTCCTTCTCATTCTGGTTTGGTGATGATCTCCTTTAGTTTTTTCTTGTCTGGGAAGCTCTTTATTGGTCCTTCGATTTTAAATGACAGCCTTACTGGGTAGAGTAATCTCGGTTGTAGGTCCTTGATTTTCACCGCGTTGAATATTTCGTGCCAGTCCCTTCTGGCCCGCAAAGTTTCTGTTGAGAAATCAGCTGACAGTCTTATGGGAGCTCCCTTATAAGTTACTCATTGCCTTTCTCTCGTTGCATTTAGGGTTCTCTCTCTGTCATTTAACCTTTGGCATTTTAAGGATAACGTGTCTTAGTGTGGGTCCCTCTGGGTTCGTCTAGTTTGGGACTCTCTGTGCTTCCCAGGCTTGTATGTCTATTTCCTTCACCAGGAAGTTTTCTGTCATTATTTCTTCAAATAGGTTCTCAAACCTTTGCTCCCTCTCTTCTCCTGGTACTCCCATGATACGAATGTTGTTATGCTTGATGTTGTCCTAGAGGTCACTTAGACTATTCTCATTTTTTTTGGACTTTCTTTTCTTTTTGTTGTTCTGACTGGATGTTTTCTGCTACCTTGTCTTCCAACTCACTGATTCGATACTCTGCTCCATCTAGTCTGCTGGTGATTCCTTCTAGTGCATTTTTCCTTCAATTACTGTATTCTTCATTTTTAACAGGTTCTTTTTTATGGTTTCTATGTCCTTTTTTATGCCTGCTATCTCTTTGTTGAAATTCTTGCTAAGTGCCTTGAGCATCCTTACAACCACTGTTTAGAACTCCTTATCTGGGAGGTTGTCTCCATCTTGTTTAATTCTTTTTCTAGAGTTCTCTCCTGTTCTTTCAACTGGGATGTATTCATTTGTTTCCTCATTTTGGCTGCCTCTCTGTCTTTCCTTCTGTGTATTAGGTAGATCTGCTACCTCTCCCTGTCTTGCTAGATGGCCTTATGCGGTAGGTGCCTATGGGGTGCTGGCACAGTCTCCCTGGTCACCTGCTCCAGGTGTGCCCCTTGTGTGGGTTGTGTATGTCCTCCTGTTATACTTCAGCCTTGATGGCTCTTGGCACATCGGCGGGTGGGATTGACCCTCAGGTTGACTGGCTGTGGGGTTTGGCCGAGTCCACAGCTCAGGAGCTGCTGTGTGGGGGGCCTTACCCCTCTGAGTGGGATTCACCGCAGGGGACTCTGGTACCTGCTGAGACCACCCTTTGTGTGTGCCGCTGGTGTAGCTAATTGTGTGGTGCTCTGCTGTGGTCTGAAGCCGACCTCCAAGTATGTTGGTTCTGGGGCCTCTTGGGAGGGGCTCCGGGGCAGGTTCCGGTCACTCACTGCCTGTGACTGGCCAAGGACCACCTGGTAGGAGCGACAGTGATCTGCGGCTGTTTGCTGCCTGTGCTACACCTGAACACATGTGGGACAGGCCGCACTGTGAACCAGCAATGGCTGCCACCAGTACTGGGCCTGGGGTAGCTCTGCAAAAAGCCAGGAAACTCCCAGGCCTGCTGCCACCTGCCGACTCCCATACGGAGCAGCTGCTGATAAAGCCTCCAGCTGTAGGGAGTTAGGGGAGGACGGATCCCAGGGAGTCAGCAGGTGGAGTGAATAGAGCTCGCCTGACCCATCGGGTTCAGATTTGACCTTTGGGGGCGGGCTCAACCCAGGAAAGATGGTGCCCACTTGCCAAAAGCACGGGAGGAGGCCCCCACTCAGGAAGAAAGGTGACTGCCCTCCAGGTTGTGCCCTGAAGCTGCATGCTTCACTGTGAGCCCCGTATGTCTTAGGTTCCCCGAGTCACTGTGCATCTGCCGGAGCCAGTCTGTGGGCAGGGCCAGGCTGGCAGGCCGTCTGAGTTGAGGGGACCGTAGCATCGGCCTGTCATGTCAGTTGCCCAGGCTGGGCTAGCACCCCGAGGACCCCCACGCCTCTCATACCGGACAGGTTAGCCATACCGGCCTCTGGGTCTCGGGGCCCGCGTCCCAGTCTGCCCCTGGGTTTAGAGCAACGAGAAAACCGCAGTGGGTGCCCGCTCCGTCCGTCTTGTGATGAGAGCCAGGCATGGCTGTCACGGTTCCAGTGTTCAGGGTCATAAACTTTAGCCGGCCCTGTGTCCCCAAGGCCTGCTGGTGTGGACTGGCGGGAAGATGGCATGCCGGGCACATGCTGGCCCTGTTGCAGCCCGCTGGTCCATCGCTTGCTTGCGCCTTGCCGGGGAAAGGCAGGTAATGGCGTGAGCTGGTACTTGGTTGATGCTGACTCCTGGGCCGGAGGCTCCCTGCACCCCGGTAGGTGACACTGTGAGAGAGAAGCCTCAGCTAGTAGTCAGAAGCAGAGGAGCAGGCATGTTACCGCTTTGCTTTGAAAATGCAAATTGAGGGGGAGGCTGGGATGGCTCAGCAGGTTGAGTGCCTACTGTGCAATTGTGGGGTCCGGGGATCGATTCCCGGCCCCGGCCCATGCAAACCCATGTGCTGAACTGCAGTGCAACTGGTCACCGCCAGGATGGTGGCGAAGGTTCTCGTCTCCCACGTGGGAGGCCCCGGTTCAGTTCCCACCCCACGTGGCCCCACACCCACCTGTGTGGAATGAAACCACGTCACCACCAATGATGTGCAACTATGGAGATGGCTCTGGGCCCTCCCACTTCTGTCTCTCTCTCTGACCCACCTTCTTTCACACAATAAAATAAATCTGAAAAAAAGAGAGAAAATGTAAAGCGAGAGATTTAAAGTTATACATGCTGGTCCTCCGGAAGGAATCGCAGGACTGGATGGCCCTTGCGTTTGTGACAGTCAGTCTTGACGCTGAGGCTTGAACCCCCCATTTCTTATGATTTCCAGGAGTGAAAACCCCAACATGGGAACTGCATAACTGTTTTTAAAGAAGGAATACCCAATTGTTTTCACATAGAAAGTTTTTTAAGGCATCATTTGAAACGCAGTCCACTCTTAGGGTATTTTTAGTCTCTTGAGAATGTCCTAGATCACTGACTCAGCAAGCCCAGGCTTTTAAAAATGTGTGCTGTTTGAAACCCCACAAGGTCACATTGTCTTCTGAGCTCTGTGTCGTGGGAGTCCGACCGTCCCGTCTGAAGGCGGCCTTGGTTTCCCAGGGGGCTGTTCTCAGCCGTTCCGAGCCTCTGACACCCCCTGACTCCAATCTGATGACAGGGCGAGTGCCACACATAGCATAGGGAGCAGGGGACCCAGATCGGCCGGTGGAAGAACAGAGAGTCACTGTGTGGTGGCCGTCGGAGCCTGATGCGCTGCTGAGCTCATGGGGCTGAGCACCCCCACTTCGCCCAAGGAAAAATAAAATTTCAGGGGGCGCAGGGCATTGGCCGGAGGTCTCACGTGGGCAGTCCCCTCCTTCAGCCACTGGAAGCCGGCGACCAGATGGTGCGTCTCATTCTCTGTTTGTTGTGGCTCCTATTCTGGGCACCTTCCTTCGGCCTCATTAGGCGCGGCCACCAGCCCACCGACGTGCAATGAATGCTTTTGGTGTGGCAAGCAGGCCATGTCAGCAGCATTGCCCGATGTGAACCATGTTACCTTAATAAAACTGTGTCCTCTTCGATGGCTACGTGAAAAGCTATACATGTACGGGGTGGGGTGGCAAAACACCCCGGAATTTGTTTCTAACACATTGTGTCTGTATTTGTACGTGTTTGTTTATTTTTGTTGTTAAATTTATTGGGGTGACATTGATATCAATTACATGGTTTCCAGGCGTACAATTCTACATGACATTGTCTACACATCGCATTATGTGCTCAGCACCCAGCATCAGCTCACTTTCCATCACCGTATATTTGATGCCCCCTCCCTACTTTCCTCCCCCCAGATCTTCCACCCCCCTCCCCCCCTAAACTATTGACGGTGTCCATGAGTCTTTGTTTCTTTGTTCCTTTCAGTTTTATATTCCACCTATGAGGGAGGTCATTTGTTTCTTTTTTCCTGCAGTCTGGCTTATTTCGCTTAATAAGATGTTTCAAGGTCCATCCACGTTGTCGCCCATGGCTGTATTTCATCGTAGTTGTATGTGTTTAGACGTCAGTCACCTCCCAAGGGCTCTCCGCTGGCTGCGACACACCTATGGAGATGCTCTGCCTGCCTCCCCTTACTAACTTCTGGTCATCATTCAATGTGGGGACTCTCGGAGCAGGTGACATCTGGGCCATCGCACAGCTGGCTGCGATGATTGTTAACATCCTGAACTAGTTCCCCACTAGTCGTAGCCAGCAGCTTCCCCAGGTGCATCCCTGAGGTTGGGCTGCTCCCCTCCCCCCACCCCTTCCCCCAGGAACCAGCAGACCTCCCCCATCAGGAGTTAACGCAGGCTCAGCCCTGAGCCTGCAGGCCCCTTGGGAAGACCCCTCGGGTTGGAAGGAGAACTGCTCTTGGGGTCGACAAAGCAGGAAAGCCCAACAGGGGATGCTTCACGTGGTTCCAGACTGGACCCTGGTGGGGGGTGGGCGTGGGGCGATGCTCAGCTATGCAAGCAGCGCCCCTGTCATTTGTTGTTTTGAAAAAGTTCCCTTCTGTTTGATTAGAATGTCGATGGCCCTAGAGGCTACCCTTGCAAATCCTCTAGGTAACCCCCCTCCCCCAATAACAGGACCGTTTCTTCCCGAGGTGGCCCCCTCCCCCAATAACAGGACCGTTTCTTTCCATGGGCTTCACTGACTTTCATTTCCTACCCTCCTTGCCTATCAGATTGCTCCAGGCCACAAACGGACCAAAGTTGCACACCCAGCCTTCTGGTGGGCTTATCATTATTGCAAACGCAAGAGGAGATGCAACAATCGCCACCCTTCCAAGGACACAATGAGCACAAAACGCATAAACACAGGAAAAGCTGAAGTAGAGCGAAGGAGCCTTGTCCCAAATGCTCCCGTCCAGCTACCGCTGCTTCATCACTCCCTTCTCGGGGCCGAGGCGTCTCCTGTCTGCACTCTTCGGCCCAAAGGGCTTTGCGTCCGATGCACCGAATTCTTCCCCCTGCCCTGGCCTAGGGCCTGGGACCGGAGCCCGTGACCGGAAACCTCCAGCCGCAGCCCCACCCCGACCCCGGGGGCCCTGCGCCCGGTCGCTGAGCTTCAGGCCTTGGCGGACAGGTGGCGACAGCGGGCTCCGTTTTCCTTGATGGGGCCTCTGGTGGGGGGCGGGGAGAGGCCCCCAGACAGCCGCGTGGAGCCTGGGCCAAGGTTTCTCCTGGCATCTGGAATTCATTACCAACAGCCCACAAATTGGAATCTCCTCTCCTTCGCAGAGAGTCAGAGAGAGAGGGAGAAGGAGGGAGCGAGGGAGGGAGACAGAAATACCAGGGAGGGCAGGGGGGTGAGAGGAGATTCATAACAGCCAGGGCCCTGGCCCTGGGGAAGGAGGTTCCTCTGCCCCCTCCCTCCGCAATTCCCCGGGACTGTCCATCCCCCTGCACTTCTGCTCCGGGAGGACTGGGCACCCAGAGGCTTCTAAACAAAGGCTGACAACACGGGGTCCCCGGGACAACGGGCCTGGTCAGCCGGTCTGTGACCGAGACAAAGAGGGAAGGGGTGGAGGCCCGGCCACCTTCCTCCGGGTCGGTGACTAAGGGGTGTGGCTACATGGGTCCAATTCCAGAGACTACGCTTTCCCATCACTGTGGCCCCCAATTTGCTTTCATTTTTTCCCCCCTGGGCCTGCATGCTGAAAGCCATTGCCTCCTTTTCATGTGGGGCTGGCAAATGAGGCCCCCAGATGGCTCTGGGGTGTGGGCCCCCTTGTCCCCCTGAGGCCGCAGACGCCTTCGGAGCCCAGGTGCGGGGAGCCGGGCCAGTTCATGCGTAGCTCTGCTCATGGAGGGCTCACACCTGCCGCCAGGTCAGTGGCAGGCGGTCCTCACGCCTCCTGGTTTGAGGCCTTTTGTCTAAACGGCACCATTTCCTCCTCAAGCCCCCCGCTGCTGCTCAAGGCTGCTCAAGGCCCATCTCATGGTTCCTGGAGACTGCGTTCTGGTGGGATGGCGTGGGAGGGGGTTCAGAGCGGTGATGCGGAGCCCCCGAGCCGGGCTAAGCTGACTTCTCGGAAGGCCCCCCTTTCTGCCCAACCTTCCCTGGGGCCTCCCCGAGGAAGGCTGGCTGCTAGCTCCTGGGGAGGCATTCGGTAGTGCTCCCTTGAATGCCACATTCCCTCTTTGTCCAGCAACGGTTTGGATGAAACAGAAACTCTAATATAGATTTATTGTTTTTTTGACAGAGGGAGACAGAAGGGGGAGGGCCCAGAACCGCCTCCACAGTTGCACGTCATCAGCTTTCGATATAGTTTCATTCCACACAGGTGGGCGGGGGCCATGCGGGGCAGGAGCTGGGCTGGGGGCCTCCTGCATGGGAGGCACGTCCCAGTTCAGTATATGGGTCTGCAAGGGCCAGGGCCGGGATTCGATCCTCGGACCCCAGGGCTGCAAAGTGAGCTCTTAACCCGCTGAGCCATCCCGGCTTCCCCAGACTTCCTGTTTTAAATAGGACAGAAAACAACAGCACTGTCCCCTTTCAAACAGGACATCTGGTCAGCTGCTGACCCCTTGAATTTAGCCCCGTGAGACTGGACTGACCATATACGCTATTTGAAATGGGACAGGACCTTTGTTTTCTGTCCCGTTCAAAATGGGACACCTGGTTGACCTACTTCTCTGCGTTGGAACGATCCCATGAGACAATAGGAACAACCACGAAAAAGGCGGCTGAACCTTGTAAGGAATAACCTGCAAATATGGAGAAAGTGTTCGTGGAGATGACCCGTAGCTTACCAAATGACAGCCAAGCTGAGGGGACTCACACAGTCCATGTGACTTGTATCTCGGCTGTAGGTGTCACGATTTAGGGGGTGAGAACCGCTAGGAACAGCTTCATTGCATCTCTCAGGTGTGCAGAGGGTGGTGACTGATGGGTTTCATTGCTTTTTCCAACCCCAGGTTCCTCTCAGGTGGGGTCCAGGAGGAGGGCTAGTTTGCAATGAGTGCTAGTGACGTTGATGTATTAAGGTGACCAGATTTTAACATTGGTAAAGCGGGACACCATTGACCGGGGGGGGGGGGGTTCTTGATTAAAAATTGGGTCTATCTCCTGCCGTTCCCTAGCTTGTCGTGCATTCTTTCCAAAAATTGGGACTTTTTAAAAACGCCGCGGGACACAGGACAAATTGTTAAAAATCGGGACTGTCCCACCAAAAGCGGGACATCTGGTCACCTTAATGTAGATGCCAATGATGTTGACGTAGACGACAATGATGTTGACATAGATGCCAATGACATCGACATAGATGCCAATGACATTGATGTAGATGCCAATGACATTGATGTAGACGCCAATGATGTTGACATAGATGACAATGACGTTGACGTAGATGACAATGACGTTGATATAGATGCTGATGTTGATGTAGATGACAATGACATTGACGTAGCCACCAATGATGTTGATGTAGACGCCAAAGACGTTGACGTAGATGCCAGTGATGTTGACGTAGATGCCAATGATGTTCATGTAGATGACAATGGCATTGACATAGATGACAATGATGACATATGACAATGACAGAGCTCCAGGTGACAGTGGGCTCCTCCCAGGGGAGCCGACATGCTGACTCCCAGGGCTCTGTCCTCTGTCTCCAGGCATAGGACGCTCTTGGCATCATTAGTAGTGACGTGGTTTCATTCCACACAGGTGGATGTGGGGTTGCACAGGGCGGGAACTGAACTGGGGACTTCCTGCACGGGAGGTGAGAACCTTCACCGTCATCCCAGTGGTTACCAGCTGTGCTGCCGTTCAGCACATGGGGTTGTATGGGCTGGGGCTGGGAATCGAACTCTGGACTCGAGATTGTGAGGCAAGCGCTCAACCGCTGAGCTATCCCGACATCCCTCTGCTAATATTTGTTGCATCCTTACCATTGCCAGACTTACAACTGCCAATCTCAATGATGAGGACACAGTCGTGCTCTCATCCCCACTTGGCAGTTGAGGAAACCGAGGCCCGAGAGGCTGAGTGACTTGCCCAAGGTCACGAGCTCTGAAGCTGAGACCTGGCACTGCCCCTGTGTTTAGGCACCTGGTGAGATGCTGAAGTCATGGTCTTGCTTGTTGGGAAATCAAGGGTAGATTCGATGACTTCCAATGATCCTGTTTTGCTCTAACACGTGACGTCCCCTCATGTCACGATCCCTGAAAGTCTCTTCACTTAGGCCGCTGAAGAAATATGTGCAGTGGAATCTTCTACGCATGCTTCGGCCCTTCTCCAATTCTTACAGGGCTTACTCCATCCCCCGAAGGGAACTTAGGGTATAATTTACTGTTAGTTCTGTTTCCACGAGAAGTACGCCGGGACCCTTCCTTCCCTGACACTGAGGAGCATGTGAATGACAACTGCTTAAAATATTTATTCTCTGTCTGATGAGAGAACGGCAGGCTTTAGCCAGCTGGTAGCAAAACATGGGCAGGAGCCGGAGACCCTAACATCATCCCAGTTCAAAGAATCTGTCTCCTCCAAATCGCTCCATCCTACGCCTCTCCTCCCATGGGTACAGGAGGAAACTGAGGCTCAGGGAGGGGCTGTGACCGTGACAGTCAGTAGTTTGAGTTCAGGTCTCCAGATCCTTCCCTGGGGAATCACAGCAGCACGGATGAGCAACATGAAGCCCGTCCCATCTGGAATGTTCAGATTCCTGGTGCAGAATGGTACAAGGGGCTTGGAACATTCCAGAGGAAACAAATGCGGAGATGAGCAGAGAGGCTCAGACCAGTTAAGGCCACACTCACTGTCCATGAATGAGGGGACGGGAAACTTATGGGGGCAGGGGGTGGCTGCCCAGGTCAAAGGGCACCGACAGGAAATGCTGCCTCCCTGGGTCCCTGGCTGGGAGGAAGCTGGGCGTGGCCTCTGGGCTGTGTTGCTGTGAGTTCTCCAAGCATCCAAGGTGACTCAGACTTCCTGAGAATCCTCTTATCTCTGCCAGCGCAGACATCTGTGTCTTCCCCTGGCTGAGATGTCACCCATGTGGGGCCACGTCCTCCCTCAGCCAAATCTGTGGCCCCCTGATGCTCGACAGGGCGGGTCCCAGGATCAGCCCCATGACCCGCACGCCCATGGCTGTCTCTAGGATTTCTGCTTGTTCCCTCTTCCTGGCCTTCCTCCCTGTGCTCAGAGGCTCCTGACAGTTCACGAAGAGCTGACTCATTCTGCCCTTGAGCCTCTTGCCTGCAGGAGGGGCCATCGACACAGTGACCATGTTTTCCAAACTAAATCAGGGCTGGAGGCCTGGATGGAGAGTGTGCGGATGGACCACAAGGAGTTGGTCCAGAGGAGTGGTGTTGGGGGGTGTGCACCTCACACTCAACCCTCTCTGACCCGAGTCACAATGCTCAGCCCAGAGAGAAGATGAAGGCTCACCCCTCACAGGCCACCTGAGCAAACGGTACCGTAATCCCATTGGACGCCTCTCCCTGTGGGTGGAGCTTTACACCCAAGATGGCGAGACATGGTCCTTGGACCCTTTTATCAGGAAGGTCACAGCAAATATGGACCCTGAGGGCTGTTCCTTCTAAGCCCATCTTTAGTCTTAGAGCTGCAAACGGTCTCTAAGTTCTTATTTTAGACTTTGAGGAAATAGACTCTCAGAAGAGTTAAGTAATTGACCCCCAAACCCTTAAATGAGGGAGAACCCCCCAAAACTGGACTCATCCGTGGACCAGCTGGTGGTGTGGTGAGAGGCTGTGTTCAGCTTCAGTGAATTTTGTTTGGAGAGTCTTTCAACACGTTTGCCCATTTCATGACGGGTGATGGACACGAACAACGTCCAGCAGGACCACGCAGCTGCCCACACCGCGCTGAGTGCTCAGCAGTTTTTGGCCACAAATGGTGTGACCCCCGTGCTCCACCCTCCCTAGTCACCCGATCTCATGCAGAGGCAGCCACTAGGACACAAGTTATGATCCTATAAAGAAAGGTCTCTGAAAACTCGGGGGGGGGGGGCGGGTAAGACCTACATTTAGGAGCATCCACAGGTCATTGTCTAACTGGGGTGGGGAGTGAGTTTGGGGTCTCTGCAGGTGGGGAGGATTGGGGACCCCAGCAGTGTCCCCTTGAGAGCGTGTGCGTCTCGGAACTCTCTGCGCTTCTCAAATTTTCCGTGAAATGAACACGGCTGTCAAAGATACAGTCGATGCATGACAACAACAGCAACAAGAAGACCTCATGGACTAACTTCTTTTTTTTTTTTTTTAATTTATTGTTAAATTTGATGAGGTTACATTGGTTGGTAA
>PVKE010006542.1:0-53975 GCA_004027555.1 Craseonycteris thonglongyai | reverse complement strand
AATTACGAGGCACTGGCCAATGAAATGCAATGCCAAAGATCACACTGACAGATTGGTTTTTTTTATGTTTTCTTTTATGTTTTTTTAAATGATTTTATTATACATGTGTTTTTTATTTACTTTGTATTACGTTTTGTATATATGTTTCTTTGTGTGTATATAATTTGTACAATAAATTTATTATTTTAAAATTATTTTTATTATTTTTTATTCTTGTTCAATAATAAATATCCTTAGAAATAGCTGGTGCTCGCTGCCCTACCGATATTTTAGAATGCGCCCTAGGGTATAAAAAGGTTGGGAACCCCTGTTGTAGCATATGACAGGATTTCCTTCTTCCCCCATTCCCAAGTTTTATTAAGAAGTAATTGACATATGTCACTATAAGTGTAAGCTATATAGCATGATGGTTAGATTTATGTATATTGTGACATGATAACCACAATAGGTTCACCTAACATCTATTTTCTCTTATAGATACAATACACAAAGAGTGCAAAGAGGAAACATTTCCTTCTTGTAATGGGAATTCATAGGATTTGCTTTCTTTTATTTTTTTAAAGATTTATTTTTATTGTTTTTGACAGAGAGAGACAGAGACAGAGAGAAGAGGGAGAGCCCAGAACAGTCTCTATAGTTGCACAGCATTCGTTTTTCCACATAGTTTCAGTCCACAGGTGGGAGTGGGGCTGCACAGGGCAGGAACTGGGCCGGGGTCTTCACCCCGGTGAGAACTGAACTGGGGGCACTCCCCAGTTCAGCATATGGGTCCACACAGGCGGGGTCAGGATTCGAACCTGGGTCCCCAGGGCTGCAAAGTGAGCGCTTAACCCACTGAGCCATCCCGGCTTCCCTCGGATTTGCTTTCTTAATTTTTCTTTCTATCATATGGCAGTGTTAGCTATAGTCACCATGTTGTACATTACATGTATAGTACTTATCTGTCTTATATGGAAAATTTGTACCTTTTATACTACCTTCCTCCAATTTCTCCTTTCTTCTCCCTCTGCCACTGGTAAATACGAGTCCAACCTTCATTTCTGTGAGCTTGTGTCTTTTATTTTTTCCTTTAAGATTCCACATATAAGTGAGATCATACAGTATTCTCTTTCTTTGTCTGACTTATTTCACTTAGCATACCCACTCAACTCTTATGTTGTAAAAAATTGTAGGATTTCCTTTTTTTATTCAAATGGTGGAATAATAAATATTCCATTGTATGTGTATATATGTGTAAACACACACACATCCACACTACGTATATATATACCGTATTTTCCGGCGTATAAGATGACCGGGCGTATAAGACGACCCCCTAATTTTACAGTTAAAACATAGGTTTAGGCCTCTATTCGCTGTATAAGACTACAGCCTCGGAAGTGGGGGAGGGGGGGTAGTCTTATACAGCGAATAGAGGCCTAAACCTATGTTTTAACTGTAAAATTAGGGGGTCGTCTTATACGCCCGGTTGTCTTATACGCTGGAAAATATGGTGTGTGTGTGTGTATATATATATATATAATGACTTTATTGATGGACAGTTAGGTTATTTCATGTCTTGGCTATTATTGTTTATAGTAGTTTTTTATGATCCTTTGAATTTCTCTGGTATCAGTTGTAATGTCTTTTTGTCACACATGCATAGGTACAGTCTCAGATTTTGGTCGGAAAAAAATTTAAAACTTCATATAATATATAAAATTTAGGCTATTTGAAAGCTTTCTTGAAATTTGAATGTCTTGGTTTTTCTCTGTTCCAATGTTACTTTATTAAAGAGCCTCATCACTTTATAACTAGATCATTGAGTTGATCTCTGAACTGACCTACTTTTCGTCTAGTTTCACCCTTCTTTTGTCTATCCTGTGTTAGATGCTTTGTACATTATCATGTAAAATGAAAATTTTTTTAACATGAAAGTCTACCCTGACACTTCCTCCTCCCACCCCCCAATTCCATATACTATTTTTCATCTTATCTCCCTGGAAAATGTTTATCTTTCAAACCTGCTTTTTATATTTGTGCTTTCTTTATCACTCTTTACCAAATCTCTCTTTTCTTAGAGCTCATCACACTTAGCTCTCTTTCACTTTTGTATCTTCTATGACTTTTATTGTTTCACCTAATTTTGTGATTAATTAAAAAAAAAAAAGTATGTTTTTCTCCACTACAAAATTCTGAACACTGTGAGCATTAGGGCCATGTATTCTTATTATAACAGTGCCTTACATAAAATAATTATGCAGTAAGTGTTGAATTTCATTTACATTCTGATTTTCACTGTTTCTTACACTAAGTCCTACTTCAACAGGTATTTGTCTTCCCTACTAATGACTGGGTTTACTCTACCTGTGGGTTGAATGAAACGTATTGTGGGGGAATGTCCTTAGGTTATGTTGTTAGTAAAATTTTACCATTCATGTTGCTGTACTTTGCTTCCTACTCACCAGGGAGAGGCATCTTCACTGGGGTATAAATCCCTTTAAAATGATGAACTCAGGGTATTTGAGTTCAACTATGTTCTGTCAACTGACTGACCTTTAGTTTTTGTTACAGAGAGCATCAGTTCTGACCCAAGCCATGGATAGATAGTACTTATGGCTTATTACAAATTGGAGGTTATGTAATTTGATACAGTTGTTCCACATTCTATGACCTTTTGCTTTTCTTGATAGCAAACCCATTTTCACAAACAAGGAGAGGAGTGATTGAAGCTACTGTTGATTTATAGCAGTATATTTATTTATTGTAGGAAGTCATGACTTCTCAGGCCCCTTTTTAAATGTTTTATGTACAATCAGAACACATAAAGCAAATAATGAAAGAATATCATGCTGGATGCTTTGAATCAATTTCTTTTTTTCGCACAGTTTAGATTGTGCAATGAAGCTTTATTTACTAGATTAGCAAATATTTGGTGCCTTGGTATTTAATAAACTTCACTTATTCCTCCTTCTTGTAGGTTGACACTTTAAATTATTCATAAAAATGATTCATATATTGGAACGAAATCAATCCAATTTATCTTTATTCTCATTATCTTTCCTTATATATTCTTATTTTATTTGTAGATAGAACTCTTTTAAATATAGATTAAATCCACACTGTGTCAAAAACACAGGCTGCCAAGTATCCAAAATGTTAACTAGTTTTGGCACACTTTCACATGCTCTGTAGTATCTTAACTTGATTTTACCAGGACATATCTTTTGATAATGACTTTTATGTATTTATTATGCAGAGTATTAATACATACTTTTAATACTGTACATGAAGTCTTCATGAATTAAACCTTTATTTTCAGATCTTGATTCTTCACAGAGTAGTCAGTGTACCAGTTACTCTCCAAGGCCCACAGATAGTTGTTTCAGTTCTAGTACAGAGATGGTAAGTTATGATTTTTTCCCTCTTTTTTTTGTCTTACTAATATGTGATCTAAATTAGAATTATTTGTATTTCTCATAGTTTACAATTTGAAAATTTTAGGTGAGCCAATAAATAGTGGAAATAAATTAAACAAAAAGTTGAAAAATATACAGAATATAAGAAGTCTCTAAAATAAATATAACATTAAAATGTAAATAAACATCATTCATGCATGTTTATAAAGATGAGGCATCTGTTCATTGTTATAAAAGCTACTCTTACCAAGATATGTGTTTCTCTGTATATATGATAAAGTTGTTTCTTTTAAAAGGTTGTTAAAGGAGCCCCCTCACAATATTTAAAACCTAAAACAACAAAGGATACATACACAAAGAAAATCTGAAGGCTCATATGAAGAAACTATTAAATGTTATTGTAAACAGTAATCTGAATAATTGGATTGACATGTCATTTTCTGAGTGGGAATGCTACATTTATCTTAAAACACATGTTTAAATGGAGTTCCCCTCCATTAATTCTTCCATGTTCATTTCATTTGCCTTTGTCTCTAGCTCACTGTCCACACTGCTCTTGATGAAGGAAGGATACCAATGACTGCTGTGTTGCCAAAGTCAATGAACACTTTCCATTTTATGAGAATTAAAAATAATATTGGCAGAAATGATTATTGTTCTTTGAAATATTTTCCTCTGCTTTTGTGATAATGTACTTTCTTGGTGTCCCTCATACTTCTCTGAGTGCTGCTTTATGCTTTTCCCACTTCTTTTCTATCTTTTCCCCTATTTAAATGTTATGATGTTTAGGGTTTGCTACAGGACTCTTTTAATTTTAACCTACATTTCAAACTCTAGATCAGCCTTGTCCAACCTGCTGCCTACAGGCTGCATGCAGCCCAAGGCGGCTTTAAATGTGGCCCAAAACAAATTTGTAAACTTTCTTAAAACATTAGGAGATTTTTTGCTTTTTCTAGGAGCTCATTAGCTGTCATTAGTGTAAGTGTATTTTATGTGTGGCCTGACACAATTCTTTTTCCAACGTGGCCCAGGGAAGCTAAAAGATTGGACACCCCTGCTCTAGATGATGTTATATACTCCAGTGAGTTTATATACTATCTGGTCAGTAATACTGCTCAACTTTATGAATTTAGTCCACTTGTTTAGATGTCTTAATTTCTAGGCTGATCAGATGTACCATTTTAAACAGGACAGAAAATAACAGTACTGGCCCATTTCAAACAATAGGTATGGTCAGCCTACTGACATAGCTAGAATTTGGCCCAGTGATACTAGGCTGACCATATATAATGTTTGAAATGGGACAGTGCCATTGTTTGCTGTCCCATTTAAAACAGTACATCTGATAAGCCTACTAGTTTTCTATTTGATATATCTTCTTGGATTTTTCACAGAAATCTCCCTATTTTCATACCTCAGACTGAATACTCCCTGATTTTTCCGCAGATCAGTTTTTCTGATAGTTCTCATATTGATAGATACCTTCTCTGTTCAGTCAGTTGCTCATACCAGAAGCTAATACTTTGTCATTTCTTTCTGTCTCATCTGCCTTTCTTAACTGCCTTCATTCCATCACTTTCTCCAGTCCATTCTAGATAAATTAAGTAGGTAAATAAGCACATAAATTGCATATTTATCTACTTCTCTCAACGTCTGGTGGTGTTACCCTAGTCTAAGTTACCATCATCATCTTGTTCTTGAATTATTATACCGGTAGTTGTTTCTTAAGAGATCTCTCTACTACTATTCTTGCCCCACTTTTTCTCCTGTTAGCAATTATGATCTTTTGAAAACTTGAATTATGTTATTTTTAACTACTCATTGGGTTCATTTTTACTTTGGAATCTAAACTACTTACAGTGGCTGTAGTCCTTGTGTATTC
Source organism: Craseonycteris thonglongyai (assembly GCA_004027555.1). Lineage (NCBI taxonomy): Eukaryota > Metazoa > Chordata > Mammalia > Chiroptera > Craseonycteridae > Craseonycteris > Craseonycteris thonglongyai. The sequence continues at coordinate 48,695 of PVKE010006542.1, read as the reverse complement.
TAGCCTTGATAACATTTCCAACTTCTAATATTCTTCCTCTGTCACCATAGTCCACACATTCTGATAGGTTTCTGCTTCAGTGTATTTATGTATCTTGTTTCCTCTAACTTACTCTTGTCTTGTAGGTCTTAGCTTAAATATTTCACTTCTTCTAAAAGCCCCTCCTTGGCTCTTCAGTCTGAATTAGGCCCCTTAGTTATACTGTCAAGTGCTTCATACTTGTTATTCATAATGTATTTCTCAGTTTGTAATTATATATGCATCTGTGTGATAATCTTGTCGTCATTTCTACCCTGAGAATGTGTGCTGTAAGAGGGCAGCAGTCATATCTATTTCCTTCATATTGTAGATGCTAGATGAGTATTTCTTGAATACATAAGTATATTGAGGTTGTTTTTCTCTAATTTATGCCCAGCCAGTCTCAAAGCTGTTTCTTGGGCTTATACTTTCTATTTCACTGCCAAATCAGCTGAGGCCTATACCTCACTTTAGGATTTTTTTTTTTTTTTAAGATTTATTTTTATTGTTTTTGAGAGAAAGAGAAAGAGAGAGAGAGAGAGAGAGAGAGAGAGAGAGAGAGAGAGAGAGAGAGAGAGAGAGAGAGAGATACAGAGACAGCGAGAAGGGGGAGGGCCCAGAACAATCTCCATAGTTGCACATCATTGGTTTTTCCACATAGTTTCATTCCACAGGTGGGCGTAGGGCTGCACAGGACAGGAAATGGTCCGGGGTCTCACCCCAGTGAGAACTGAATGGGGGGCACTCGGGCCAGGGCCGGGATTCAATCCTCAGTCCCCAGGGCTGCAAAGTGAGCGCTTAACCCACTGAGCCATCTCGGCTTCCCCTCATTTTAGGATTTGTATGTTAACTTTGCTCTTTTTTTTTTGTAGCTCGAATATTTTTTATTAATTTTTTTAGTAATTAAAAGATAAATTTTCTATGTCGTTGAAAGACTCAGGCTAGTAAATTGAAATCTAGACCTATTAAATGTTCTTAAAATTTGACTTCTTACATAACAGTTGTGATATTTATTATTTATCTTTTCTTTTAGTTATTTGATTTTCTTTTAGCTGATAACTCTCCTGTAGCTATAGGTTTTATGAGACTGGGCCTATTAAATACATAATATAGATTATTTTTTACTTAATAAGTTAGTGAGTGACTAGAACAAGTTTTATGTGTTAGCTGTTTCTTTCAAAGTTATTACTTATTCTCCACTCTCTTTAAGTGATTGAAGAGTGTGTATATCATTTCCTCTATGTGAAAGGGTAGGGTGATGATATAGCCTCTGATTATGGTACGGTACTGATAAGCGACAGAAATCCCCGTTGTTTTTTTTTTTTAAAGATTTATTTCATTGATTTTTGACAGAGAGAAACAGGGACAGAGAGAGACAGAGAGAAGGGGGAGGGCCCAGAGCAGTCTCCATAGTTGACATTAGTTTTCCATATAGCTTCACTCCACAGGCGGGCGCGGGGCTGTGCAGGGCAGGAACTGGGCTGGGAGCCTCCCACACAGGTCCCGGCAAGAACTGAACTGGGGGCACACTCCAGTTCAGCATGTGGGTCCGCATGGGCCGGGGCCAGGATTCGATCCTCGGTCCCTGGGGCTTCAAAGCGAGCGCTTAACCTTGCTGAGCCATCCTAGCTTTCCCATTTTTTTTTTTAAAGCAAATTTCAGTGATTTTCTTTTTCTTAAAGTTTTATGTATTTATTTATTTTTTGACAGAGAGAGAGAGAGAGAGAGAGATACAGAGACAGAGACAGAGAACTGAACTGGGGGAACTCCCCAGTTCAGCATATGGGTCCACACAGGCCGGGGACAGGATTCGATCTTCGGTCTCCTGTGCTGCAAAGTGAGCGCTTAACCGACTGAGCCATCCCGGCTTCCCCCCGTCTCTTTTTTAACTCTTGTATTTTTAATACAAAGATTATTGTTGTTCTTGCTATTTAAAAAATTGATAACCTCCTTGATATTTGGAATTAAGTCCAGATTGATTTGCAACTTAACAAAATCTCTTCTGTGCTTTGAAATTTTCTGTAATATGAATTTTAAGAACTTATGCTTTGATGTGATTGATATTTTTCAATTTAAGCATTTTTAACAGTAAAATTACTAAATTTCTTTCAGCCCTCTGAAGATGAAGATCAAATACTGAAGCAAATTGAAGATTCAAATAGGAGATCCATCAAAACTGAGGAAACACCTAATCATTTTTATTCAGAAAGGATGACAGAACTTCCATGTGATAGGATTATTAAAAACAGTGCCAAAATTCTTAAACAAAATGAGACATTTTCCCAGTTCTCAGTGACAGATAATACAGACCAGCTTGCACAGTCTCAGTGTAATTCAACGCACGTATTACAGAATATAACCAGTAATAAGTGCATTGTACAGGTTGAAAGATGTAATGCCTGGGTACAAACAGAGAGTGAACCTATAATGGAAAAAAAATTAGATGCTGCCATACAGTGCAATATAATTTCAGAATGTAAATGTAGAAGTAGTGTGTCCTCTCCTTGTAATGTTGAAAGTTGCAGTGAAAATATTAAGACAGGTACGACTGGAGGGCAGGAAATTCTTAAGAACAACTAATAGTGTAAAATCTTTGCCTGAGATTTAGCATCTCACTTAGTGTTCAGAATTTTATTAAACATAGTAAGGAGTGAGAAAGTGTAGCTGAGCATAAGGTGCAGCTATTCAGAGGATATATTTATAGGTTGTTTTAAAACACTTTAATGTTTATATATTTAAGTTTACATAGATACTTTTTTAGTAGCTTTAGTATATCTTCAAGTTTTTAGAAAAAATATAAATGTACTGTTTTTCATTCTTATGATGCTTATTCATTATATGCTGCTATTTGTGGATTAAAAATACATTTACTTCCTTCCTTATGCCCTTAATTTAAAATTTAGTGCAGTCACATCTTTTAGCAAAAATGTTCTCTTCTAAGATTTTCAGACAGGAAGTAATATCAAACAATATCAAATATGTTTCATAACAGTATAAGAGTTTTCTTAGCCACTGTCTTAAAAATTACATACTTATTAAAAAATTTTGGCATTAATTTTTAGTTAAAATATATTTTCTGTTTCATTTGGACAACATTGCTGTGGTTGCTTGTGTTCAAAAGAAAATTTATTTTCAACGTTAAAACATTTCAGTGCTTTTATAAAAAAATAAATTTTTCAATATTATAAAAATGATTTATGTTCACTAACTTTAATGTTGTTAAGACTCTTTTCATAAGTATACCTCAGGATTTGTCATTTATAAATGTAGGCTTTGTTTCTAACATATATTTAATTTTGGGGGTCAAGATTTTAAATGTTTGTTTTCTGGCATTGATGTTCATGTGGGTATATTACAAAGTGCCCAGCAGGGGGCATTCTTACATCTACTGTATTTTTCCTTGAATAAGATGATACTTTTGTCTAAAATTGTTAGACCAAAAATTGAGAGTCGTCTTATACATGGGAGTAACCCATGTATTGATTTCTTAATGTATGGTTAGAAAAGGAGGGGTTAGTTGTCTTATACGTGGAAAAATATGGTAATTGAACCAAAAATAAAATTGTTAGGAGTTTTCTGAGCCTTTAATAAAAAGAATGATTAAATGCTGCATTTTTACATGTACACATAATCACTCAGTTTGTGTTGCAGAGGTTATCTGAAGAATAACTATTTTGAAATATCAACAGCTAATGTTTATACAGTAACAATTTTTAGGTTTTTAGCTAGTTTGAGGCATTATTTTGCTGCCTCAGAGAGAACATAATGAGCTCTTAAGTAATTTTCTTTAAGTCTTGTAATTATCTTGTGAAAGGGGAGCATAATTATCTTATACACATTTATAGGTTTTCAGGTCAGATTTTCATCCTGATAGTAAATGAAAAGTATTCCATCATGGATTGATTATCCTGAATATTATTTTTGCAAAATATGAACTATTATAGCAATGAAGACCAATATATGGAAAAAGAGGACTTTGTGGTTGTGATATTAGAATAAGTTTGAGCTGTGAATTTTGGGTTTGTTTCAAATTGCAAATAAACTCTGCCCCCCCCCCCCCAATACTAATCAAAGTCTAACAGTATTGAAAGCACATTCATTTCAAAAGTAGTTATATTAACAACACACAGCATAATTTGGCTGTTAAACTCAACAAGGTGAAGAAGAATATAATGGATTTTTAGTGCATTGACCACACACAATAGGAGCAGGGTAAGGTGCAGTGTAGTAAAGAATTTAAACTTGCCCACAAAGAGGTTTGGCTTTTGACCTTGGCTTTTAAAAGGTAATCACCAAACCCTTGGAATGTCATGCCTGATAGAAATATCAGTTTGCCTGGGGATGATGGGCCACACCAGATAGTAAAAATATGATTTAGGATGGGACTTTGAGTTAATCACTGTCGCCCCAACTTCCTAAGGGTCTAGAAACTGAGATCAGCCATATGAGCTGTCAACGACGCACCTGTGATGGAATCCCAATGAAGACTCTGGACACCAAGGCTCAGGTGAACGTCCCCTGGTTGGCAATATTCTCTGTGTTGTCACACTAATATCAAGTAAGTAACTCTATCTATGACTCCATAGAAGAGTACAGCTGATTTAGAAACTATGCATTTATTACTTTCCTAGACTATGTCCTGTTAGTTTCTTACCTAAGCTGATTTTAACCTGTATTCTTTCCCTGTAATAAACTGGATTTCTGAGTTTGACAGCTTTCAGTGAGTTCTGTGTCTTTGCAGCAACTATAAAACCTAATAGTGCTCTTGGAATCCCTGAAGTAAGGATAGTTCTGTAGACTGCTCCCTAACTTTGCAGTTGCTAATTCATTAGGTGCTTAAAGAGATAAATATATTTAAAACATATTTAAAGGAAAACAAATAATAGATTTACAAAACAGAAAAGTACATCTCATAGGATAGATTATAACATACTTCTCAAGTACAGTGTTATTTAGATTTTCTCTTGGTGAAACCATTTAATGAAAAAAAATTGATGTAAACATAGTTTTCTTTCTATACTTACAATTTAAGGTTGATAAAACAAAGTCTTAACTATGGTTTATCCAAATTAAACGAAACAGAAAAGTTAATGATTCTGTACACATTTGTAACATAAACTGCCAATCACAGTGACTTCAAATGAAATACTGTACATTCAGTAACAGCTAATGTATATGCTATTGATTTGCGGTTGGTGTTTAACAGATTTTTGAAACTGCATTATTTTGGTCGGCATCAACTATTTAAGAAGTTGCCATATGAAATATGAGGCTATTGTTAGGGATAGTCTTATGTAATTTACTCTTATAGCAATTTTAATTGTAATTTGTGTAATTTGTTGGTTAATGTTTATTTCCCCCATGACACCTTATATAGCAGTGTAGCAAATGCTTGTCAGTGCTTTGCTTATATATCCGTGGCACTTTCCATTTCAATACAGGCCAGCCTGATTTTCACAGCCAGTACCTGTGACTCATTTCCTTTGGGGTTTCTCTTGGTTACAGATATCTGCTCTGCCTGTGTTCGGGCAGGCAGGACATACCGAGGGATTAATGCTGTTTAGAGCAGTCTTTTAAGACAATGACTGGTGGGAGTTGGTGAATAAATATGCCTGCTCCCTTGTCTCTCGGGCAGGATAACTCCCTCAGAAGTGTGTTCTGCAATGCTGTCTACTCAAAGTGTGGTCCAGTGACCCATCACTTTAACTTCACCATTTCCTGGGAGTTGGGTAGACATGGAAATTCTTAGAACTAGCCCTGAAACTATGGAGTCAGAATCTGGGAGTGGGGCCCAGGAATCTGTGCTTAAATAGAAACTTTCTTTCGGAGTTCCTCAGAAGGGGTAAACTTCAGATGCATGCAATGGTTACTTGCTTGATGATAAACTCTCTAGTAGCCTTCTTCCTTTGCTGTCTCACTCCTCTAATTGCATAGCAGTATTTCTTGAGATCACACCTAAAACTATATGCACTGGAATTCTTGCCTTATGCTTCCTTGTGGGGGTGTTTTATTGACAGGTTAGGAGCCATGATAAATAGATGAACGAATTGTCTTCACAGGTGTAACACAAATGTTAATATTGCTAATTTTTATAGTTTTACAGTTCTCTAGTCCCAGTTTTTTTTAATTCCTGCCACCTGCTGAAAACTCAAGTGCGTGAGCAGCATAATAGACAAAAGTGAAGGGAGAATTAGTGAAATGAAATAAACATCAAAATAAGTGATCCTGAATGCAAGCGACATAAAGAAAGGAAATATGAGAGTGAGTTAAACAATACGGATGATAGAATGAGAAGCTTCAACTTGTTTATTTGACATAGTAACAGTAGAGGAGGGAGAGAATTGGATAGAGGCATTAATTGAAGAGAATGGCTAAGAGTTTTCCAGAATTGATCATACGAATCCACAAATTTAATAAGGCCAAAGATTTCCAATTATAATAAATCATGTGGAATCCACGTCTTGACATAGCATAACAAAGTGGCAGAGCCTCAATGACAAGGAGAAGATCTTAAAAGCAGCTGGAGAGAAAACCGCTATCTTCTTAGAAGGGCAGCTACACTATTAGATGACTTTTTAATATCAGTAATGAAAGTGAAAAGATAGTCTAATACTACCTTCCAATCCAGATAGAAAATAACTGTCACCCTAGAATTGTTTTCCAGCCCTATAGCCATAGCACTGAAACCACCAAACAGTTCCTAATAGCATTCAAGAACCATTTCTACAGGATTTACATGTAAGGTTTTTGTATGTAGGTAGTGTTCTCTCTTTGTGGGAAAAGTTTCTGATTTTTTCACTGGTCTTTAACCCATATACTCAATAACTTTTCCATTGCTTCTGTTTATTTAGGCCTTCTTCTTAACTGACTTTGCAGTACTTGAGGTTGTTCCAGCCATAGGAATTTCCTTTTTTTAATTGTTTGGTCTGTGTGTTCATTCCCTTATGCCTGTTGCTGAAAAGACATTACATGTTCTCTCATTTCTTTCAATGCTTTATTATTTCAAGCTTCTCATCAATACTTAAATCTTTTGTTTTACATGCATTATATTTTTGAATAAGGATACTTAGAAATGTTTGGGATGTATCACCCTTTTTATAGTATTATGTTTGCTATCAGTCCATTCTGATCTGTCCTTAATAATTGAAAATGGGAATGACTTCATTTTAGATAAGATCCAAGGATCATTATTTCCTTGAGTTGCATTTACTTGAAAATAACTTTATCTGACTTCAGAAAGTGCCCCTTCTAAAATATTACTAAGTGATATGTAAATTATTTGATAATGGCTCTTAGTAACAATTTCTTTGTTCAGTACTCAGGAAGGTGATGTATTTCAGTATATAACTTAATCTAGAAGTCTTTAATGGATTTCACTGCAGTATGTGTAGTTTTTGATATATACAATGCCTAGAATAGTGTATATCTCACCATAGGGTGCTAATTGAATTATTGTTGAAGGAATAATTTAAGTGATAAATGGTATAATATTTTAAAATGCAATGGCAAGTTAAGTTTCGGCCTCAAGGACCACTACTTTTTTTCCATGAAAGAATACTCAGGGCCTTTCTTGTTAAGTTCTAATCCTCCTGGTCAAACTTAAAGAACTATAAAATGTTTGGTAATAGTTACTAGTATTAGGACTCTTTCTGGTGGGTAGATTTGGTAACTCTGCATTCACTGGAATGACATACAGTTAATGTTTTTAAGATGGATTGAATTAGTTTTTATTTACAATTTTGTGTGGATTGATAACAGGAATAGCTCATGTAGAGTTACACAAGTCATTCAACATCAAGGCCTTGTGGAATCAACAGTTCCTTGCTGTGGCACGCACCAAGCCTACTTCTTTCTCAGCCATTATTAACACCCAATTACCAATATATGCTCTACACAGCATATGTCATCTGTAGCTAATCACTCATTAATATTATTTGTTTAGAGTGAGCATTTGCAGCCCAAGAGAGAAAGTACTGAGATCCTCCAAACCTATGGTGCTGGATTCCAAATGTAGCAGAAAGAAACGAAACTTTAAAATTAAAGTTAAGAGATTCTATTAAGCAGTAATAGATCTATTATTAAATAGATTAACCTTCATATTTTTTTTTTTTAAATATTTATTTATTTATTTTTATTGTTTTTTGACACAGAGAGAGAGAGAGATACAGAGACAGAGAGAGAACTGAACTGGGGGAGCTCCCAGTTCAGCATATGGTTCCGCACGGGCCGGGGCCGGGATTCGATCCCTGGTCCCCGGCGCTGCAAAGTGAGCGCTTAACCCACTGAGCCATCCCGGCTTCCCCAACCTTCATATTTTTATAACATGAAATGTAAACTTTCATAACCTTCATTATTTAGAGGCACTAACTTTCATACTTTTTATCTTGAAATAAAAAAAATGATTTTATTATAAATATTTTCCATGGTAAAATGGCTAATGAAATCATGGTGCTGAACTAAAACTCAGAGTTGCAGGGCTGTTTACAACCAACGGTGGGGTTGAAATAGTTTTTTTTGTTGTTGTTGTTGTTTTGCAGTATTGCTATAACTTGTTGTATTATAGCTATAATGTCCTATTTTATTTATTTTTTTGCTATCCAGTGTGGTGAGGTCCATTGTTTCTGCTGGTCCCATAGATTTCCAGACAGCCAGTTAAGTTTCAGATGTCACCGGGATGGCTACATATATATTTGACCAAGTAGCAGGACACAGTAAAAGATTTTGTACGGTGAAGAAAGTGTAAGTAATGTCTCTTGAACTTTTATTAATCTATACATTTTCCTTTTGCTCTTCCTATAAAAATGTACTTAATTATTTTTAGAGGACTCGCTATGTGCAAATACCTATATACAAATTAGTTGATTGCCCCTGTCTCAGTGAGTTTTTACTTTACTAGAGGATTCATTCATTCATCCACTTATTCAGACCTATTGAGTATAGGCACTGTGAAAGCAATGACCATACATTAGAAGAAAACTAGATTGATCCCTACTCACATAAAACTCATGGTCTAGTAGGAGCTGCCAATAAAGAAATTATAGAATATCATGATTAATTATTTATAGAAACAGTTAAAGTATGTCACTTTGGCTGGGATGCTCAAGTAAGTCTTTCTAGAAGTTATATGTCCAAATATTACAAGTCATATTAAATAAATGCTCAGAGGCTTAATTTTTAAACAGAATGACATAAAAGGAGCAGAAACTAAATATAGTACTATAAGACTGCAAACATGATAATAATTCTCTATCCCTCTCTGTATTCACAACTGATATAATATGTTGCATGTCCTTCAGTTAAGAGATGGAATCTATTTCTCCACCCCTGGATGTTGAAGAGATGCCAAAGGAACTTAACCCTTATTTGTATCAGTTAACCTATGGTAAAATTGGTTTTGTTACAGGTTGTTGTAATTATTTTGCAGAACCTATTGATGTTAAATGAAGACTTAATGTATAATATAGTTCACTGGTATATATAATAAGTGTGAGTTGTTATTCTATAAAGAAAATGTAGAAATAAAACAATTTATAATTATGTACATTCTACCCTAACTTTGCTATCCTAATATTTAATGCCATTTTCTTATTAGAGTTTCCCCTTTCAACAGGATTCAAAAGAAACAAACCAAACTTAACACCCAAATGTGTTTATATGGATACACATGAATATACTGCAGGGAGTTTGCTGTTTGGCTAAAATAGTGCTGTACAGGTTCATATACAAAGCATGCTTATTGATACTGGCCTAGTGCCATGATGTCATTTTAACTAAGTTTTTTTTTTTTTGGCTTAGGAAAAACTTATATTACTCCTTTGGGCCACATGAACAACGTGATGTATGCATCCATTCATTCTTCAAATATTTTTTGAGCACAAACTATGTGTAGGCACTGTAGGAGGAACTGGATTCAATAGCAAACAATACAAGTTCCCTGCTCTTGAACAGTGTGTATTCTAATGGTAGAAACAGACAAGAAATACAAATAATTTTCAAATAGTGATAAATATTAGGAAAAAAATAAAACAAGGCTACATGGTAATGTCTTAAGGAGGAAAGGTGTGATTAAATTGTATAGTCAAGGCAGGCTCTCAGAGATGATTTTGAGATGAGACCTGAATGACAGGAAGGAACTAGACACAAAGAACGGGGGCGATGAGCATTCAAGGCAGAGAAACACCACGTGCAAAGCCCCTGAGGTGGGAATGACTTATCTTTATGAATTCCTGTCATTTAACTTGCATATAAATCAGTTCAGTCAGGTTATTATTTACTAGATGAGTTCACCTTTTGAAAGAACATGATGTTGATTACCTTTGTAAAGTGATGATTTAAAAATTCTAATGCAGTGGTTCCCACACTATCATGTGCTTAATCACCTGGACATTTTATGAAAGTGTAGTTTCTTGATCTAAAAAAGCTGAACTGATAAAAACAGAGTAGAATGGTGGTTACCAGAGGCTGGGGTTGGGGGGAATTTGGGGATATGTTGTACAAGGGTACAAATTTGGAACTAGTAGACAATTATGTCCTGGAAAGCTAATGCACAGCTTAGTGGTTATATAGACAATAGTATTATAAACTTAAAAGTTGCTAAGGGACTAGATCTTAACTGTTCCCACAACAAAAAAGAAACAAATGATAATTATGTGAAATGATAGAGGTCTTAGGTAACACTATATGGTAATCTATTGTAATATATAAATATACCAAGTCAATATGTTGTATGCCTTAAATTTATATAGTGTTATATGTCACTTATATTAAAAAAAAAAGTTTTCTGGGATACATCTCCAGAAATTCTGATTCAGTAGGTCAGGTGAGGCCCACAGATTTGCATTTGTAATAACTTCACAGGTGGTACCAGTGTTGCTAGTCTGAGAACCACACTTTGAGAATCACTGTTCCAATAAATCTGTTTTGTGAGTTTAGTATCCATTTGCTAAAAGTAAAGCATGCCAATATTTTCTTTCATGTAAAAAATAACTTACTGTGCATGCTGAATCTCTGAAATTAATTTTTGTAAGTGTAAATGAAAAGTGCATGAAATATTGTAGAGAAACAGTACCATCAGTGTTTAATATTGACTTTATAACATCTATGGTATTAGGAGATTAATTTCAGTATAGCCATTAGGAAAGGGTTAATTTCAATTTTCATTTGGAGAGCATCTCAAAAATTATTTTTTATATGCCAAAATGAATTTAAATGATAGGTGACAGATTTTCTAAAACTATTTTTGTTTCTTGAATGACAGATCACATAAATAATAATTGCATATTAAATACTGTTAATCTAGAGAATATAAGAAGGCTGTTAATCACCTGAGCCATTCAGGAAGATGTTCATGGAAAAAAGACTGGAGGAAGAAAGAGGAACGTCAGGCTAGTCAGCCAGATCAGTGCAAACCATTCTGGTCAACAGGGAGCGTGGCAGCTGCAGTCCCACAGCCTTTACATGTCAGAAGCCCACATGCTCCTGTTCCTAGTAGTCGTTCCAAGGAAAGGAATTTGTAAGCACATTCTGTGCTTCTGTCATCATGACCTTAGCACAGGGAGACAGCTTATGGATGATGATCCTGAGAACAGCCAGTGTCACCCAGCACTTACTTCAGGTCATTGCTTTTAAGTGCTTTACAGTAAGAACTGATGTAACCTCCATAACACATATATGAGGTAGACAGTAACATCTCCATTTTATAGACAAGAAAGTGAGGCAAAAAGTAACTGAGTATAATTTAGGTTACCATGCAGCAAGTGGAAAAGGTGGGATTCAAACCTAGACAATGTGCCTTCAGTCTGATCTCTTAAACAATGTGCTGTATATGGCTTGATATTTGGATATATATATATGTAAGTAACCTTTGTAGACGCTTTTATTATGTAACCTAGAGCCTAAAATCTAAGGAAGAGAATTAGAGAAAATACAGAAGTGCAAGGGAGATAAGTGAATAATTGTCTTTTATTTGATTATTTTCATTTACAGTTCTGGCACTGACACTTTATTTTAAAAAAAGATTTTCATTTTATGTAAAGATTGAACTTCAATAAAATAACTTAAAAACATTTACATATACATCACTAAATCTCCATAAAATATACAATATTTTGGTACAGCTATAGTCTAGAATGACTGAAGGAAATGATAGATACTCAGAATTTTGAAGATATATACCATATGTCACATGTAGGAATAAATATTTATATTGTATTTACCAAGATATATGAATATTAAATACTATATAACATGCACTGAGAAATTAAAATATACATTTTGAAAACCCTTTAAAAGCATAAAACTTTTGATTTAATCTAGGTGTATACATTAGAGCTTCTAAATAGAAATTTGAACATTTATTATAAATAAAAGATACTATAATATCAAGTGAGGATACAGTCCAAAAGCTGCTAGGAAGCATTTGGACAAGTAGAATATAATTTTCTACTTTGGCTAGAGTTAAGTCTCATCATTGTTAACCTTCTAATGAGATCAAATGATACTTGATTATTATTAAAATTTGCTAAAATTTTACAAAATACTGGTTTTTACCTTTAAGTACTTTTAGCTGCATTTCTTTCTCATTTATATTGTTATGACAAAAACCAAATACACAAACTTCCTAAAATAAAAATGTGATTATTACTGCTAAATGAAAGTAGGTATTTAACATTCTGTAGACCAAATCACTCAAGTGCAACAGACTGTTCAATACATACAAAGTAAAGATTTATGAGAACTGCATTGTTTTATAACTCACAAGGAAATTACAAGGATAAAATTCTTTCATGAACACTGAACATAATTAACACTCTTAGAAAATATCTCTCTGATGACAAGTGACACATAAATTTCCTTCTCTAAGAGACCACGTACAAGAGAGTTGCTAGCAGTTAGCTGTTTGGCATTTTTAAGTGATTGCTCTATTTCTGGAAAATAGCAGCAATATCACTCACCCAGAACTGAATGTACTGACAACTGATACACTGCTACAACCTGAAACATTTCATCAATTACGTAGTTTAACATTACACGAGGCTAAGAAAAGTGATAGAAAGTGACAGAAAACAGGACATTAAAGTTAATTCAGGGAACAATTCTGAGTCTTTTTATAGGCAGCAGTTACACAGGAGCTGTAAATTTTATCCACAAATGAATACATTTTGCTATAAAGCACATATTATGAATTCTCTGTTCCTCACCTGGTTTGTCAGTCTTTTTATTAATTGTTAGTGAAAAGGAATGAATTTGGTAATTGAAAGCATATCACAACAATTGTATAAATGTCAGTTGCTAGGTGCTTAGTATAATTTGAGATTTTATAAGTAGGAGAATGGTAAAATCTGATTATAACAAAATATTGCATTAATTTTATTATTAATTAGAATGCCAGTGAAATAAAACAATCTTCCCAGTCCCCTCACTGTTTTACAGTATTTATAAACTACGTTAGTGTCATTAAGCTGTGAGATTTTCTTAGCTAACATATAGATAGTATTTTCTAGAATATCCTCCCCCAGGATCTATGGATTATTTTAATGCATTTCAATTTTACTTTCTGATGAAAGAGAAAAAGTGTAAGTTGTCAATTTCTATTTTTCCTGTTTATTCTTCCTCTGAATAACTGATTTTGAAGTTATTTCTAAAGTCTTTGCTTTAACAGATTTCCCATTTTAAAATGAATAACTTCAAAAATATTTAGATTAACGTACTAAAATATGGTTCAGTGTTAAAAGTTATGAGAAAGCACTTGACAGCATTACTCTCAAAGCATTTTCCCTGTCTTCAAAGTTCCCTTCTCAGGAAAATATTGCATGTGACTGGGAACAGTTTCAAATGGAATATTAACTTTTAAATCTAGTTTTAAATTAGATCTTTTACATATATATTAATTTCATCTATTGGGTAATTGCTGACTAAGGTGCAACAATAAAAATTATTAGGAATGTTTATATTGAAGAAAATTATTAATACTAAATCTTTAAAACCTATCTGACATCCATTCAGACCTAAGTGTTCAGATGCAATGTTATATTCTCTTAAGTCCAGTGCAGATCTCACCATCCATCAGCTAAGCCTCAATAGGGGTTATACTTTCTTCACTCTATTTTCCTAAAACATATTCTACCTCTGTTGAATTTGTAGCATGTTTAGAAGCAAACATATAATATCAGTTAAGGACATGATGCTTAATGAGCTTTAATATGGCAGGTCATATCATACCATACATAAACTGTCCTACAAAATATTTATGATATTTCAAATGGAATGCTTTCAAATTAATAGTGGTAGCTAAAGACACTGAGAACTTAAAAGGTGTGTCATATAAAAAAACCTGCAAAATGTAAACATTAAATTTTTAATATACTACAAATGTTCACCAAATCTAAAAATAATACCCTAACTGTATAAGGTTCCCTTTTCATGTAGTTATTTTTTAAAAGTTATAAATAATTCTTATACTGTGCCATTCTGTTCTATACTTCAAAGACATGGAATGTTTACCTTTATTGGTATATAAATAACAAGTAGTCCTTTAAAGAAAGGATTGAGGAGAATAGAAGAAGAGAACTGTGGCTGATTTTCCCTGTTATGTTCATTTATGGACATAAAAGTTGAAAATACCATTTACTTATATCAGGGAGAATAGGCCATGTTCTGCTTTACAAAAATAATGAGTACAGTTGCTCCTTAAATAAAATTCCTATGCATTCAGCCCAGCTGAGTTAAGGCTATGTATATAATAAAGAGAAGAGAGAGCTGAGGCAATTATTTAGATAAATCAGAAGAATTATTAAAGAGAGCACTTTATTGGTCTAAATACTTTTCCTCCCATAAATATTCTAATCTTAACATACAGTAGCTCATTTTCACTTCATTTTACCTGTGTGAAGTATTACACAGATAAGAAATTTGTTATAGGATAGGAAATAGCAATAGGGTAATAATTTTCTGTATGAAATTATATCTGCTATTATGAGGCAAACTAATATTAATTTTCCCTTTAGAAATCAATTGTCAAAGCACCTAATTCAAGGAAAAAAGTTCTCTATAATTTTTTTTATTATATGCAATGATCAAAGGGATAGAATTTTTTAGGCCAGTAAAGTGACTGTTAATGCACATATCATATCCTTGGTGGCTTAGAGAGTAAATCACCTCCGCTACGTTCTCAGCTTTGACAGTGGATAGAAATAAGCCAGACTTAGAAGAGAAAATCACTCTGGAGACTGGCAGAAACAAATCAGATTTAGAGATAGCAACCTTTTCACTCCGAAGAGTACCTTATTAATTACTGAAAGCCACGTTAAAATACATCAAACTTATGCATTCCTATCTGGCCACAGAAGTCATTCATATTCACAGGTACTAGCAAGTAATTTTGTACATGCTATGTAGTCCTTAATATAAGAGCAAAAATTAGAGTCCATTGATGAATAAGCATAAAAACCAATGAACACTTTGAAAAGACATTGCAGAAATGCAGTAAGTCAACATATTTTAAAGACATATGCTATGTGAGAACCATTAATTGTTTCAATGAAAATCCCAATTTTTGGACAAGGAAAAGAAATATTCAAGCCAAGCATGAGAAAAAGGAAATAGCCACAGACAAGTCTATGTACTATATTTTTGGGGTGATGGTGGGATTGGGGGTAAATAGGGAAAATGAGAAAGGGTGTGCAAAATAAAAACTTGTACTTTTAAGTAAAAATGTGACAGTTCCCTTAGGAATAGTTAATAAAAGGTTAATTTGTCACTGATATTCTTCCCTCCTTTCTTCTCTGTTCCAGAAATTGTTTGAATTAAAAGAAGGGAAAAATAGTCTGCTAGCAGCTATTTATATAACACAAATGAAGGCACAAATAGTAGGACTCTAGAGTTGATGAGCAAAGGCGTGGTGAATATCAGGTGATTTGGGCATGAACAAAATCTGACTCTGAAATGCAGTTGAAGATCTAGTGCTATTTGTATTTATAGTTGCATACCTAAGTGATTTAACTCAATTAAAGTTCCATAAAAATCTTTTCTTTCTTTTTAGCAATAAAATATACTTATCAAAACTTGCTAGCTTATCTGTGCAAATGTACACTTTTCACTGATGCAAAAAATATGTATGAAAATATACCTTAAAAGACCTGCTTTTCATAGTGTTCAAAATATCCTGTGCAGTTTCTGAAGAGCTCTCAAGATCTAAATTGGAGAGAGAAACCAAGATGTGGAATCCCAAGGAGATAAGGACAGCTGTGCCCTGGTCAGAGGCACGTTTGAATTTGTTGATGAAAGCTTAATGAAATTTATGTTCTAATAAATGGTATTTGTCCTTAGAAAAATTTAGGGCCAATCAGCCATGTTTTGACAGAAAACACCCTTGGACCATATTCCAGAATCCTTTATAATCAGTACATCATACATACATGATTGAGCTAGGTTAGCACTGACTCACTTGCCACTAATAATTATATATGGTCTTAGGAAAAAAGGATACCACTGAAGTCACTGGATGCAATATTCATTTTACACTATCTCAGGAAGGAATTACACACATTTGTTCAATAATTATTAGTTTAAAATCTCTGTAAATATATATTTTTTACATTTCTGTTTATGAAAAAGAGTGTCATCATAGTTGTATCTTTCTCCTAATCAAGTATCCTAGAATATGAAGTCATTCAAAACTAGACTGGAAAGAACCAGATTAGAAGCAGGGCAGTGAGGTCACCAATTGCTGCTCCTTTCCCCCAAATTTAAATAACTGAATATATCAGCAGTTGAAAATTATTCCACATCAGAAGCATCGTTGTCAGAAAGATGATAGTTACTTCCCTTTACCCGAATATATTCAATATATCTCCCTTCATCAGAATCTGAAGCCCCACATGTGCATAGCCTGTTGTCAAAGAGTGATTCAATTTCCTCTAATTTTTTCCCTTTGGTTTCAGGAAGGCAGCCATAGATGAAAAGGAGTCCCACAGCAGCGAATCCAGCATAGAGGAAGAAGGCTCCTGCAATGGAAAATAATATACAGTAAGTCTTTCCTTAATGACATCAACAGGCTCTCGGAACTGTGGCAAAATGACCTCTGGTTGACCCTTGAACAATGCTGAAGTGAGAGGCCCTGACTCCCCACGCAATTGAAAAATCCGCATATAACTTTTGACTTCCCCAAACTTTACTAATGACCTAATGTTGACAGGAAGCTTTATTGTTAATATATGAGTAAACAGTCAATTAACATATATTTTGTATGTTAAATATGCTATATATTGTATTATTATAATAAAGTAGGCTAGAAAAAATTTAAGAAAATTATAAGGGAAAATACGTTTACATTCACTCTTTTTATAACTGAAAATTTGTCCTTTTTAATAAAATTTTATTTAATTCAAATATGGTTGACGTTCAGTATTTTACAGTACATTAGTTTAAGGTGTACAGTGTAATGGTTAGAGATTTATATGATTTATAAAGTGATCCCCCATAAGGCTAGTTCCCAGCTGGCATCATATACAGTTATTACAATATTATTGACTATATTATCTATGCTGTACTTTATATCCCTTTGACTATTTAAGTGGAAATTTGTACTGAATCCCCTTCACCTTGTTCATCCACACCCACAACCCCCCTCCCATCAGGCAGTCATTAATTTGTTCTTTGTATCTATGAGTTTATTTATTTCATATATATGTGAAATCATATTGTAGTTGTCTTTCTCTGACTTATTTCACTTAACATAATACTCCCTAGGTACATCCATGTTGTCAAAAAATGGTAAGATAACATTCTTTTCATGGCTGAGTAATATTCCATTGTATATACACATATGGCTTTTTTATCCAGGATATCCATCTTCTGATTGACACTTAGGTGGCTTCCATATCTGAGCTACTGTAAATAATGCTGCATGAACATAGGAGTGTTCAAACTAGTGTTTTGGATTTCTTCTGATAAATACCCAGAAGTGGAATTGCTGGGCCATAAGGTAGTTCTATTTTAAATTTCTTGAGGAACCGTCATACTATCTTCCACAGCGGCAGCACCAGTTTACATTTCCATCAGCAGTGCACAAGGATTCTCTTTTCTCCATACTGTCACTAAATAGCCATTCTGACAGGTGTGAAGTAATATCTCATTGTGATTTTAATTTGCATTAGTTTGACGATTAGTGATGTTGAGCATATTCTCATGTCTACTGGGAGTTTTTTGATTACTGATTTGAGTTCCTTAATAGTTACTGGTCTGTTCATATTTTATGTTTCTTCTTCATTAAGTCTTGGAAGATCGTATATTTCTACAAATTTATCCATTCTTTTCCAGGTTGTTTAATTTGTTGACATATAATTATAGTATTTTCTTAAAAAATCCTTTGTATTCTTGTGGTGTCTGTTGTCATGTTTCTTCTTTCATTTCTGATTTTATTTATTTGGTCCCTCTCTTTTTTCCTTGATGAGTCTGGCTAAATATTTATCACTTTTGTTTAACTTTTCAGAGAACCAGCTCTGTGAGTTTTATTCAACCTTTTTAAGACTGTGTTTTATTTCTGCACTGGTCTTTTTTGTTTTCTTCCCTACACGTACTGTGGGCTTTATTTATTCTTCTGTTTTTAGTTCCAATAGGTATAAGATTAGATTCCCTGAGATTTTTCTTCCTCCTTGAGGTACATCTATATGTGTCCCTCATAGAACTGCCTGGGCTATATCAGATAGATTTTGGGTCATTGTGTTTTCATCTTTCTCAAGGTATATTTTATGATTTCTTCCTTGATCTCATTGTTAACCCATTTATTGTTCAGTAGCATGTTATTTAGTTTCTATGTGTTTGTGTACTTTTCAGTTTCCTTGTAATTGAGTTCTACTTTCATACCACTGTGATTGGAGAAGAAGCTTGATATGATTTCAGTGTTAAATTTATTGACACACGTGTCATAGCCTAACATGGTCTAGACTGAATGGAATATGTTCCATGTGTATTTGAAAAGAATGTATATTATGCTGTTTCTGGGTAAAATGTTCTAAAAAATGTCAATTAAATCCATTTGGTATGTTGTATCATTTAAGGCCACTGTTTCCTTATCTGGATGATCTACCACTGATGTCAGTGAGTTTTGAAGTACCCTACTATTACTGTCGGTCTCTCCATTTATGTTCATCAATATGTATTTTTATATATTTAGGTGCTCCTACATTGGGTATGTAAATGTTTATGAGAGTTGCATTTTCTTATTGAATTAATTCCTTTAGTATTATGAGATGCCCATTTTTGTGTCTTTTCTGTTTTGTCTAAGTAATACTATCCTAGCTTTTTCTTTTTTTCATCCCTTTACTTTTAGTCTGTTTAGTCTTTTAGTCTTTCAATCTGAAGTGGGTCTCTTGTAGATAGCATACCGGTATATACAGGTCTTATATTTTCATCCATTTACCCTATGACTTCATTGAAGCATTTAGTCTATTTACATTTAATATAATTATTGGTACATAGTTATTAGCATTTATTAATTGTTTCGTGATTGTTTTTATATTTCACTGTTTCTTATTCTTGTCCTCTTACATGTTGATGATTTTCTATAGGTTGTGTTGGGCTTCACTTATCTTTATTTCTTATATATCTTTTTAGATTTTTGGTTTCTGGTTACCATGTCCTTCGTATGCACCAAGCTATGTCTATACAATAGCTGTCTATTTTAAGTTGTTGGTCATTCCAAATTCACTAAAATTTTTACTCTCCCCGTTTATATTTAGCTCATTATTTTTAACTTAATTTAGTGTTGTAATCACATATAATTACCAACTTTTGTCTTTTAACCTTTGTACTAGCTTTACAGTTGGCTGATCCACTGCTTTTACTAAGTGTTTGCCTTTGTCAGTGAGAATTTTTTCTTTCCTATTTTTTAGTCATATTAAACTTTAGTAAAATCAATAATAGAATTCATTGCATGGCAAAAGTATCATGGCAACAGGAGAGCAATGATTGTAAGTATATTTAAAACAATTAAAAAATACACTTAAAATAATCATTCTTTTCTCTCAATATCACTAAAATAAAATCAGAGAAAGAAAATTAAATTAATATTGGATATAGAAAATTAAATTAATATTGGATACTGAAAACTTTAAATATAATTTTCTTTCCTATCTTTCCTATATTTTGCTCAGATTTTTGATCTTCTATTTTCTTGCTAAAGGAGTCTTTTTTAACAGTTCCTGTAATACTGATTTACTGGTGATGAATTTCTTTAGCTTTTTCTTTTCTAGGAAACTCTTTATCTCTCCTTTGATTTTAAATGATAGTCTTGTTAGGTAAATTAATCTTGGTGTGGGTCTCTGCTTTTCACCCCTAAAAAGTTTTTTTAAATAATTTTTTTCCTACACAGACAGAGAGAAGGGAGAGGCCCCAGTGCAGTCTCCATAGTTGTACGTCATCATTTTTTCGACATGGTTTTGTTATACACAGGTGGGCAGGGGCTGTGCAGGGTAGCAACTGGGCTGTGGGCCTCCCATATGGGAGGCACACCCCCTCAAGCTAGGGACCAAAACGGAGGTGGGGGGCGGTGAGAACCAAACTATAAGGGACTCCCGCATGGGAAGCACACCTCAGTTCAGCATATGGGTCCACAAGGGCTGGGGGCAGGATTTGACGGGACCGCAAAGTGAATGCTTAACCCGCTGAGCCATCCCGGCTTCCCCATACACCATTTTTTAATATTTCATGCCAATCCCTTATGGCCTGCAAAGTTTCTGTTGAGAAATCAACTCAAAGTCTTATGGGAGCTCCCTTGTACATAACTGACTGCTCTTTTCCTGTGACTTTTAGGATTCTTTCTTTGCCTTTAATATTTGACACTTTATTATGATGTGTCTTGGTGTGAGACCTCTCTTTGGCTTTACCTTGTTTAGGGCCCTCTGTACTTCCTGGATTTGTAAGTCTATTTCCTTCATCAGCTTAGGGAAGTTATCAGTCACTGTTTCTTCAAGTAGATTTTTCTATCCTTTGCTTTCTCTGTTCTCCTTCTGGTACCTCCTATGATGTGAATTTTGGTATGCTTGATGTTGTGCCACAAGTTCCTCAAACTATCTTCATTTCTTTCATTTTTTCCTTTTTCTTGTTCTGATTGGGTGTTTTCTGCTATCTTATCTTCAAGTTCACTGACTCAATCCTCTTCTTCATCTAATGTGCTGTTGAGTCCCTTTAATGTTTCTTCATTTCTGATTGGTTCTTTTTTATGTTTTCTGTATATTGGAATTTTCATTGAGTTCATCTGTTCATTGCTCATCCTCATAAACAGTATTTTGTACTCTGTATCTGGTAGATTGCTTTTCTCTATTTCATTTAATTCTTCTGGGGTTTTGTCTTATTTCATTTGGGACATGTTTCTTTCCTTATTTCGGCTGACTCCCTATGTTTGTTTATATATTAGGTAGAGCTGATACATGCATTCTCCCTGGTAACCAGAACTGGGTCTTCCAGGGGTGTCCTTGTGTGTGCCCCACTGCGCTAGTTAATCCTTGATTGCTTTTGGCACATCAGTGGGTAGCACTGACCTTTATGCTTTCTCTGAGGACTACAGTAGATGAACTCTGTGTGGTTCATGACCCCACAGACATAGAGTTGGTTTAGTGGGGCTGCAGTGCCAGCTGAATTTGCCCCTGGGGTGTATCATTTGTGGAGCTGGCTGGGTGCTGCTCTGAGGTTACTCACCAGGTGTGTTGCTTCTGGAGACTCGTAGGAGGGGCTCTGATGAAGGTGAAGGTGAATGTCAGCTGTCACTTGTTGCTTTTTTTTTTTTTTAAGATTTATTGTTTTTGACAGAGACAGAGAGAAGGGGGGGGGGGCCCAGAGCAGTCTCCATAGTTGTACATAATCAGTTTTTGACATGGTTTCATTCCACACAGGTCGGTGAGGGGGCTGTGTAGGGAGGGAACTGGGCTGGGGTTCAAACTGGGGGCATCCTACATGGAAGCTCACCCCAGTATGGGAGGCACACCCCAGTATAGCATGCGGGTCTGCTGCACAGGCTGGGATTCAATCCTTGGTCTCCAGGGCTACAAAGTGAGCACTTAACCCGTTGAGCCATCCTGGCTCCCTCCAATAGCTCGCACTTGTGATGGGCTTTTGGCTGATTAGTTGAAGCTATATTCCAAGCTAAGATTGGTCACTGCTTATGCCATACTCGGTGTCACCTGATGGGAGTTACAGTGCAAGATAAGACTGGTTGCCACTTCTGCTGCACTTGGGGCAGCTTAGAGGTATAGGTCACTATGAGGCTGATGCTAATTATTTGGTTTCTGTTGACCTGAGAGATTTTAGGGAAGTCTGCAGCATGATTCCAGGTAGTTTGCTTGTGTGGGAAAGCTGATAGAGAGGTTCAGGTTGGGTGTACAAGTTGGGCAGCAGTTTCAGGGAATCATGAAGGCAGGGCAAAAAGTGTTAGCCAGGTGAACGCGGAGCTCAGATTTGGTGCCACTTACCATGGTAGGCGGAAGGGCTTAGTAAAGGTACAGTGGCACTATCCATCATGTTTGTCCCTGGAGAGAGCTGTTGAGACCCCTGCCCTGAAGCTAGTAAAGTTAATTCTTCCCTGGTGCTGGCACACAGGCCCCTCAAGAGGAATTCCTAAGTCTATAGCAGTGCTTCATCTCACTTGGATGCAATCTCTGCTGATTATCACAGTCCAGATGTTATGGGAACTCCTGTTCTTGGCACTGGCGCCCCAGATCGGGGAGTTTGGAGGTGGCTGGGAACCCTTATTCCACAGAAAGGGTCATCTATATCCGAAATACCCTCCTGATTCTTATTCGCCACATGGTGGCTGTGGGACCTATCCACTTTGCATCTCTGCCCCTCTTACCAGTCTCAGTGTGGCTTTTTCTTCACGCCCTTAGTTATATAATTCAGCTAACCTTTAGGTGGTTCTCTATGATTGTTGTTCTATAATTCAGTTGTAATTCTGATGTCATGGGAGAAAAAGAGTATAGTGTTTACCTACTTTACCATCTTGACCAGAAGTCTAGTATAAAGCTTATTAGTTCATGAAGCCAGAGAATTTTGTTTTTTGCTGGTAAGACTATGTATGTCAGTGCAGCACAACCACAAAGAAAGGAATATTCCCTGGTTGTGTTTTCTAAGTGTTAATACAATAAGCCTATATAAATGAGATATATGAATTATATTACTTTGTTTATCCTTTACACATTAACAATAACAAGATCACCTTTCCTTTATAATCTAATTCCCAATCTCTGCTTTAATAGCAAAAGTGGTCTCCCTGAGAGTAGGGTCTATGGTTTGTTTGTCTTTGGGTTCCCTAGAATATAGTGCCTGACACATTGGAGGGTCTATATAAAATGAATGTGATCTCATTGACTGTCAGATGGAATACACTGGTAGCAGAGCTAAAAGAAAGGGCTAAACCAGCTAACATAAAGACAGATTTGAAAGTTATACTTGAAGCTGAATAGCAGAGATTAAAGAACTGAAAAATATTTCTCAGTTTTACTGAATCATTGTAGAATGGGAGACATTATTAGAGACATGTCTCTATATATGTATCAATTTCAGGACTATCTAGGAGACATTTCTTGGGAAGGTTCAGGTTCAAGGAAAACAATAGGAGAAATATACTTCTGAATTGGCTACTCAAAAGAATCTGTTCTGTGGATTAAGGTACTGTGAGATCATGGAAGGAAAACAGGTAATTGAAAAATAAAATCTTGGTAGAGGGGAGTCAAATATATAGTAATGGAAGGAGAACTGATTCTGGGTGGTGAGCACACAATGCAACACATAGATGATATATTATAGAATTGTACATGTGAAACCTATATAATTTTACTAACAAACTTCACCCCAATAAATTTAATAAAATAAAAAAAAAATTTGAAAGGGTGACTAGAGACATGGTAGCTTGTTAGAGTAAGTTGTTAGATGCTATAAAACTCTTAAGGAGCTGGACTTACATAAACCAAATTCTCCCTATGTTTACAAATATAGGGCTTCTTTATTTTAGTTTGGTTCACATTATATGCTTATAAGCTTTTTTTTTTTTAATGTCTTATATGTGGTAAATAAACAGAAAATACTAACTACTAGGTCATCTGGAGTGCATGAGTGTTACAGTGAGAGGAAGGCACCATAGCTCTGTAGAGTGTGGGTCTGAAAGTAACCCAGGCTGAATTTTTGGGCAGTTTCATAAATTCTCTTGATCTTAGTTTCCTGATCTAATAGAGAAAATAATTCCATGTTTTCCCAACCTGAAAAGAATGGAAATGATGAGGGGGGTCCAAGATGGCAGCATAGCTGGACACTGAGCTTGGTCCCTCAGAAGAACACATCAAATGTACACCTATAATTAAAGCAAATCCTCCTCAGAGACAACTGTGAGCCAAACAGCGTCTGCACATCAAGCGAGAGAGGGACCACACAGAGGAGGTTCGGGGAACTGTGAGTGCTCTCCAGGAGCTGAGGGAACAACCCAGACAGGAGGAAATGGTAAGTGCCATTTTTTGTTTCCCCTGAATATAGATAGTGGGCAGGAGTTCCATCCAGGTTATCTGGCTGACCTGCAAGGTGCTTTTAGCACATTTCCAACCATCTCTCCTGGAGTTAGACCCAGCAGAAACAGGAGGGTGCCATAGTATGTGTACAAGGGGCCCCTAACACGCAGAGCTTGATCTAGCAGGGTGCTGCGTTGCTTACACACTGGCCCGCATGCAAATGGGGCTCCCCCTCCTTCAAAGAGAGTAAAACTAGCAAAATGCTGCAGTACCAACACAGGATGGCACCATCCTGTGGCAGAGATGGTAGGCTGACTTGCCTGAAGAAATGCAAAAGTAGCAGAACTTTGGGGTACCAACATGCAGGCCTGCAGCTGCCACACCTGAAGAAAAGGTGGAGGAGCTATGTAGGCATAGGAACCCAGATCCTGCTCTGACTGCAGACAGTTAGAAGAGGGGCGTGAGGGAGCTACATGACTAGGAGAGAACAGAGCTAGCAAAGTACAGCTGTGCACACAAGTCTGCCCTGGAAGAGAGGAGCCAGTAAGACATAAGCATGCAAAGCAGCCCTGCTCCTCCCTCTAACTGCAAGACAGTTAAAGCAACAGGGTACTCTAAGAGTACACAGAACAGCCCCACCCAGATTAGAAGGACAAGGAAGCTCATAGATACCATGCCACTGGATCTACCTAGAACCCACTCCTTCAGGCCAGGCAACAACCCAACTATAATCATCTGCCCAAACTATTCAACACAATCCATTCAGACTAAGAGAGAGCATTATTCTATCCAACTCACAGGAATAGAAGTCAAACAAAATAAAGGACAGAAGAATATGCCCCAAAAGGAACAAGAAAAACTCCAGAGAGAAAACTAAATGAAATATAAATAAGTTTCCTAATAAAGAATTGAAAGGAACGGTTATAAGGATGCTTGACCAACTGGAGAATACAGTATAGGAACTCAGAGAGCACTTCAACAAAGACATAGAAAATGTAATAACCATTCAGATGAAGAATACAGTAGCTAAAATGAATACATTGGAAGGAATCAACCACAGATTAGTTAATACTCAATGGATTAGTGACCTAGAAGACAGTACAGTAGAAATCACCCAAACTGAATATCAAAAAATTTAGAAAATGAGGGTAATATAAGAGATTTCTGGGATAACATGAATCACGTTAAGGTTTGCATTATAGGGATTTCACAAGTTGTAAGGGTTAGAAAGTATAGTTGAAGAAATAGGACACAATTCCAAAGAAGACGAACCCAAAGAAACCCACACAAAGACATATTCTAATTAAAATGGTTAAAGTTAAGGATAAAGAAACAATCTTAAAGACAGTAAGTCACACGCAAGGGAACCCCATTAGTTATTAGCTGATTTCTCATTAGCAAATTTACAGACCAGAAGGAAGGGGCAGGAGAGATTTAAAGTGGTGACAGAAAGGAATCTACAACCTAGAATACTTTATGCTGCAAAGTTATTAGCACTGAAGGAGAGATAAAGGAGTTTCCCAGACAAGCAAAAACTAGAGTTCACAGCCACTAAACTGGCCTTATGAGAAATGTTAAAGGGTCTTTTTTATGCAGAAAAGGCCATAACTAGAAATATGAAATTATAGGAAAAACCCCCTCAGTTTTAAAGGCAAATATACAATAACCATAATGAGTCAACCACTTAAAAAGCTAATAGTAGCAAAACTAACTTAACTACAATAATCATGGTACATACAACAAGATATAAAACATGTCAAAAACAGTGGAGGGGAGAGCAAAAATTTGGTTTTAGAATGTGATTGAACTTAAACAGACTAAAATACACAGTATATATAAAAATAACAAAACAAAACAAAATTCCAAAAATGAAGAGGAAGGAATCCAATCAAACATTGAAGAAAATCAAGAAATCAATAAGAATGAGATCAAGAGAAGAGTAAAGAACAACAAAAGCAGCCAAGAGAACAATGAACAAAATGGCAATGAGCACATACTTATCAAAATAATTTCTCTAAATGTCAATGGACTAAGTGTTCTAAACAAAAGAGAGTGGCAGAATGGATAAAAAAAACCAAAATATGACATCTGTATGCTGCTTATAACACACTTTAGATTGAAAGACAAACATGTACTGAAAGTGAAGGGATGGAAAAAGATATTCCATTCACTTATAAACTGATTGAAAGCTGGGATAGCAATCTGCATATCAAATAAAATAGACTTCAAAACAAAGAATGTAAAAAGTGACATTATATAACTTTAAATGGGTCAATCCAAGAAGAGGTTATAACAGTTGTAAATATCTACACATCCAATATAGGAGTACCCAGGTATCTAAAGGAAATGTTAATGGCAGACTATAATACTTTGGGACTTTAATACTCCACTTACTTCAGTGGCTAGATCATTCAGACAGAAAATTAATAATAAAATAATGGCTTTAAATGCTACAATAGACCAGTTTACTTGATATTTTTGAGCATTCTATCCAAAAAACTACAAGTTACACATTTTTCTCAAGTTTACATGGAACATTTTATAGGATAGATTACATGGTAGGCCATGAAGCAAACCTCAAAATTCAGTAAGACTGAAATTACATTAAGCAATTTTTTTTTTAACAACAATCGTATAAAGCTAGAAATACCTATAAGAAGAAAACATGTGGAGAATAAACAATATGTTTATAAACAACTAATGGATCAAATAGAAAATCAAACAGGAAATCAAAAACTACCCTGAAACAAATGAAAATGAGAGCAGAACCTTTCAAAATTTGTGGGATATAGCACAAGCAATTTTAAGAGGAATGTTTATAGCTATACAAGCCTACCTCATGAAACAGGAAAAATTCCACGTAAACAATGTAAATTTACACCTAAAGAAGCTATAAAAAGAACAATACCTGAAGTAGAAGGAAAAAAAAAAAATCAGAGTGGAAACAAATGAAATAAAAAAACAATAGAAAACAATAGAAAAGATTAATGAAACTAAGAGCTGGTTCTTGGAAAGGATCAATAAAATTGACAACCCTCTAACAAGATTCATCAAATAGAAAAGAGACAATGCAACTAAAATCAGAAATGAAAAAGGAGAGATTACAACCGGTGCTACAGAAATACAAAGGATTTTTAAAGAACACTCTTAACAATTGTATGCCAACAAATTGGACAACCTAGAAGAAATGGATAATTCCTAGAAACATACAACCTCCCAAGATTAAACAAAGAAGAAACAAAATCTGAATAGACTAATTACTAGCAGTGAAATTGAAGTAGTAATAAAAAGATTCTTAACAAAGAAAAGTACAGGACCAGACAGCTTCCCAAGTGAATTCAACCAAGATTTAAAGAATTAGTACCTATCCTCAAACTGCTCCAAAACACTGAAGAGAAAGGAATGCTTCTAAACTAATTTTACAAGGCCAGCTTTACTATGATACCAAAACCAGACGAGGATACAACAAAAAAAGAACCCATAAACATAAAATTCTCAACAAAATATTGGCAAACTGAATTCAGCAATACATTAAAAAGATTATATTATATATCATGATCAAGTGGGATTTATTCCCAGGATGCAGAAGTGGTTCAATATCTGCAAAACAAATAATGTGATACAGTATATTAAAAAAACCCAACAAACCAAGGATAAATAGCATATGATTCTACCAATAGATGCAGAAAATGCATTTAACAAAATCCAACATCCATTCATGATAAAAACTTTGCTTAGCAGAATGAGAATAGAACACACCTCAACATAGTAAAGCCACATATGACAAATCCACAGCTAAGGTCATACTCCGTGGTGAAAAGCTGAAAACCTTTTCTTTGATCAAGGACAAGGATGTACACCTTCACCACTTTTATGTAACACAGTATTGGAATCCTAGCCATAGCAGTCAGACAAAAAAAATAAAAGGCATCCAAATTGGAAAGAAGATATGATGCTGTATAAAGAGAACACTAATATTCCATTAAAAATTTTTAGAACTAATGAGTGAATTCAGTAAAATAACAGGATACAAACATTAAAATCTAGAAATCAGCTATATTTTTATATACCATTAATGAACTATCAGAGATATTAAGAAAACAATCTCATTTACAATTACATGGAAAAAAAAAATACCACTTAGGAATAAATTTAACCAAGGAGGTAAAAGACCTGCACTTGAAAAAATAAAAGAAACCGATTAAAGAAATTGAAGAAGATATAAAATGCAAGTATATACCATGATCATAGATAGGAAGAATTAACATCATTAAAATATCCATACTACCTAAAGTTATAAACAGAATCAACGCAATCCTTATCTAAATATTAATGGCAGTTTTTACAGAACTAAAACAAATAATTTTAAAGTTTATATGGAAACATCGGTCCCAAAATAGCTACAGCAATCTTGAAAGAATGAAGGTATCATACTACCTGGTATCAAACTATAAGACTGCAATGTCAAAACAGCTTGGTGCTCACATAGAGACAGATTACTGGAACAGAATAGAGAGCCCAGAAATAAACCCATGCCTATGTGGGTTTATTTCTGGGTATTCTATTCTGTTCTATGACAAAGGAGGCAAGAACATACAATGGGGTAAAGAAAATCTCTTCAATAAATGGTATAGGGGAAACTGGATCACTTCCTTACACTATATACAAGACTAAAGGCTTAAATGTAAGATGTGAAACCGTAAAACTCATAGAAGAAAACATAGGCAATATAATCTCCGATATCAATCGCTCTTGTATATATATCCTCAGGCAAAAGAAAGAAAAGAAAAACGAATGGAACTATATTAAAACAAAGTTTGAGCACAGTGAAGGAAACCAACAAAATGAAAAGACAACCTACTGAATGGGAGAAGATACATGCCAATGATACATCTAATAAGGGCTTAATATCCAAAACATATAAGGAACCTCATAGAACTTAACAACAAAACAATTTCATTAAAAAAAGGGCAGAGAATCTGAACAGACATTTCTCCACAGATGACATATGAATATACACACAAAAAGATGCTCAACATCATTACTTATAGAAATGTAAATTAACAGCACAATGACATATCACCTCAAACCTGTCAGAATGGTTATCATCAACAGATCAGCAAACAAGTGTTGGTGAATATATGAAGGAAAAGGAACCCCTGTGCACTGCTGGTAGGAATGTAAATTGGTACAGCCACTAAGGAAGAGATATGACCCAGCAATTACATCTCTGGGTATTTATTTGAAGAAATCCAAAACACTAATTCCAAAAGATATATGCATCCCTATGTTCACGCAACATTATTTACAATAGCCAAGATATGGAAGCAAGCTAAGTAAGGATCTATCAAAAGACAAATGGATAAAGAAACCATGGTATATATATATAATGGAATATTAGTCAGCCATAAAAATTAATGAAGTCTTGCCAATTAGGTGCAATTAAGTCAGACTGAGAAAGACAAATGCCATGTGGTTTCACTTATATGTGGAATCTAAAAAAAATAAAATGATTAAAGAAAAGAGAAACTCAGATTCAGAGAACAAACTGAGGTTGTCAGACAGGAGAGGGGTTGCATGGGTGGGTAAAAAAAATGAAGGAATTAACAAGTACAAATTGCCAGTTAAAAAAAATGGGTACTGGGATGTAAAGTACAGCATAGGAAATACAGTCAATAATATTGTAATAACTATATGGTGTTAGATGGGTATTAGACTTACTGAGGTGATTATTTTTGAAGTTATATAAATGTCTAATCAATCACTATGTTGTACAAGCTATTGTACAAGCGAAACCAATAAAATATTGTACATCAAGTGTATTTGAAAAACTTTTTAAAATGGTGAAGGGTGATATAATCAATATTGTGATTACGTTGCATGGTGACAGATGATTATTAGAATTAGTGGCGTGATCACAGTGTAAGGTATAAAAATATTGAATCATTATATTGTACACCTGAAACTAATGTAACTAATATTGTATACTAACTATTCTTGAATAAAAAAATAGAAATAACATGTTGCATGCCTATTAGAATTTTGGATTTAGTTGCTCAAAGAACTGATAGACAGCATTATTTATTTACTAGATGACTAGGGAAGAAGAGTTACTATTAGAGATAGAACAGAACAAGATTAGTATACTGATAAATATACTAAATATATACCCCCCAAAAGAATGTTTTTATCAAAAGGGTGATTCTGACAAGCTAGATCTTGGAGAATGTGAGAATTCTGAGAAAAAAATGAAAGTAGATAAAGTCCTGTGTTCTGATTATAGATAGTAAAAATTGTGGAGTAAAAAACAAATGGAATGTTTAGTGGGAGGAATAAAGAAAGGATAATTGTGATAATACAGGAATATGTAAGTACAGATGGTAAAATAATTTAGACTAATCCAGGCTGCTAAACTCCAAAATCTGTGACACAGAAAATGAAGTTTTGCTTCATAAAATGTAATATTAAAGAAATATTAATCATTTTTCACAATATAGGAACAGTGACATGATTAGAAGTAATGAATCAAATCTCTTAGTATAGAGTTAGAAAACAAAAAGGACTAGGAATATTCTTAAAGGCCATATAGCTTCTTACTTGTGACCTAGATCCCCAAAGTCAAATAATACCAAGGAAGTTCTATTAAAACACAAGAGCCTATTATAAAATCTGATGAATCTAAACAAGCAAATGTCAAAACTGCCTAAGTGGTCTTCACTGGTGAGACCTGTGGTTAAGCCACAAAAATGTGAAATGGTCCAGGGAGGTTGTGATCTGCTCCACGTAATGGACAAGTCAATTATGTAACTACATTCATTATTTCCTCTTGGAATTAAAATGAAAGATATATGTACCGGTCTATAGATATTCCTCAGCTTTAGTATAAAGGAAATGAATCTTTTGTGTCCTATATTAAGTTTCAGATTAAAACAAATATTTAATCATACAAACTGAAAAAGGCCATGTTTGGTTGAATCTCAATACCTCAACTTTGTTATTTGATTATTGTTAGGCTGACCATACATCCTGTTTTAAATGGGACAGAAAATAATGGCACTGCCCCATTTCAACTGGCACATACGCTCAGACCAGTTTCACTGGGCTAAATTCAGGGTATCAGTAGGCTGACCATACATACTGTTTGAAATGGAACAGTATGGCTTCTTGGCCTTTTGGCTAAGATCAAGTGAAATGGGGACAATACCATTGTTTTCTGTCTCATTTAAATGAGACATCTGGTTAGCCTAATTATTGTGAAGTTAGTTTTGCTACTGTTGTCTTTTAACCTTCACACTAGCTTTTTAAGTGGTTGATTCATTGTTATTATTGTTTAGTTATCTTTACAAATTAGATTTTTCTTCCTGTATTTTCTTATTTCTGGTCATGGCCTTTTTTTTTCTGCATAAAGAAGACCATTTAACATTTCTTGTTAAAGAAATTGAACTTTGACATAACTTTGTCCAAGGGATTTATTTAGTGACACATGGCTATACATAAAATAGTATACTAGTGACATTTAAATGATAATTTTTAGTAATATTACTGTGTGAAGTCCAAAGGCAGACCTGTCTAAGCAGTATAGTTTAGGAAAAAATCAAAATTTGAGGTTTTAGGAAATAATAAAAAAAGGAGGACATAAAAAAAGACATGGACATTTCTAGAGAAACACATCATTTTGGTATGTATTCATTAAATTAGGAATATAAACATACACCTTACATAGAACAATAACATGTAGATTAAAATGCCAGTCAAAATACAGGGAAAAAACTAACCTGAACTGAAATACTGCCGGCAGTAGACTTACTGGACCAGTGTGCTGACCTAATAGAAGGTTGGCTTAATGCAAAGCAAAAAAATACTTCTAACGGATGTTTTTGAAAGAAGCTTGGCTATGTCCTATTTAAAATTTAATTCTGTTGACTTGTGTGTTTTTCTGGAAGCATACATTTTTAAGAAAGGAGCTTTGCTATCAAAAGTCATACCACATAGACTTTTATTATTTGGTCTATGACTTTCTAACAAAAATGCTTTTTTGGGATATTAGTCTATATTTAGGTCTTCAAATATTTAAGCGTTCTCAAGAATCAGCAAATATGGGTAAATATTGTGCTCATATTTATGGTGTCAGAAAGATAAGTTTATGAACATAGGTAAAAAAATGTTAATTGAAAAAAATTTTTAATTGACAAATGGGAATATAGCTGAATATACTAAATATATATTCAGTTTAAAATGTAGCAGTACATTTCCAAGAAAAATAAAAATTTCAAGAGAGGAGGAATAGTTTTTATAATGCTTTCTCATATTCATCATTCACCTACAAAATTAATGTGTTTATATTTATTTTGACAAAAACTTCTGAGTGCTTATCAAGTGAATAGGGTGTCCTGGAACGCACTGTGGATATAATGATGAACAAGGCCTACTCCTGGCCTGAGTTCAAGGGATTTATGTCCCTAGTAGGAAGGGAGTGTGTGTATTTGGGGGATGCTGACAAATAAAGCTGCTCTTGCAAAAAGAAATTATAATACCCACAGCATGGGCTGGGGTGAGGTGAGTGATGGGGAAGCGGGACCAGAATGGTCTAAGCAGAAGGTATTTCACATAAACCACAGAGAGTTATGAGGTGAATAGAATGAAAACCTTATATTTCATCATTCAGAATCCAATCTCAACTTATAAACTTATGCAATGAAGAAATCCTCTAGCTAAATAAAAACACTGTCTTCATTTTGGACTTAAAGCAGCTTCACAAAGTTTCGCCCTAACTCAGCCACTTTCCAACACTGCTTTCTTTAAGTTATGGTCTCCAAACATTTTCACTTGAACATTTCTGTCATGTTCACAGTCCTGGCAGTAATAAGAGCTGGTCTCAGTTGAAACGGAAATGCACATGCCCTGGCCTGAACAGCACAGATGACAGTGGAAGGCATCACTCACAGCATTTGGCACCCTGCTTTCAGCTGGACTCATTACAGCTGGAAATGACTCCATCCCTATAACGGGATATCTTCAAGCAAGAGCTCTAGACTCCCTGCCTACATCTTTCCACCATTCTGTTATGTTTTTTCATTAAATAAAAGCCGTGCTGTGTAGATGCTGGGAGATGTTTGGGTTGGGAGAATGGGTGGGTGGGT
The DNA here is from genome assembly GCA_004027555.1 of Craseonycteris thonglongyai. Classification (NCBI taxonomy): domain Eukaryota; kingdom Metazoa; phylum Chordata; class Mammalia; order Chiroptera; family Craseonycteridae; genus Craseonycteris; species Craseonycteris thonglongyai. Next base: position 15,046 of record PVKE010006542.1, on the reverse strand, counting down.
GAAGAGGGACAAGAAGCAGTGCTCCTTAGGAAAGAACTCCTCTTACTTTTTCCCAGGTACTTTTCCAAGGACTTAGGGGAACAAGAAAGCCATATAGAAATATTTATAACAGCAAAACTATAATGATCTCGTCTTTCAATCACAAATGACAACATATCTAAAATCAGAGTAGGGAAAATAAAAATAACTATAGTTGGAAAAAAATATTGACTTACCATAGTATGTAAGATACTCTGCTGTGTGTAAAAATGTCAATGAAACCAGAACATTGAAAATCCAATTTATTCCAGATGAACACGCATTTCCTGTACTTCTTGCCCAAAGGGGATATATTTCAGAATTCACAGTCCAAGGCATTGGTCCCATTCCTGAGAAATACAAAATTAAAACATCCAGTAAAGCAGTATGTAAGAAATTTAAAAAAGAGTGATTTGTCTCCTCTAAGAAGAGACAATGTAATTAACATGACAATAGCAACAAAGCCTTGTTTACCAGGTGCGAAGAAAACAAGATATAAAATAAGGCCCAGAAGTGCAGTCCAGGAGTATGGAGTAGGGCAGAAATTGTAAGCCCAAAATACTTCTTCTGTTTTGAATTTGGTTTCATTTTCACACCTGAAAAAACAATGCAATATGAATATTAATTTTGTGTTTTAGGATATAAGTTGCAGAGATTCATTGTGATCATCAGGATATATTTGGAAGTTCCTTAATATTATTAAAGGGGTCCAATGTTCTTTTTGGAAAAATTAAGATTTAAATCTACAGTATTACATATGAAAGCTCACATAGAATTTTTTGGAGCTGAATATAATTCAAAAGCAATATAATACATTGTACATACAACTCAGTTACAAAAACCTTAACAATATAATTAAAATATGGGTTTACTCTGGGTGGTGAACACACAATGCAACACATAGATTATGTATGATAGAACTGTACACTTGAAACCTACATAAAATTTTATTAACCAATGTCACATCAAAAAATTTAATAAAAAAATTCCCATTAAAAAATGGGCAGAGGCTCTTTTTTTCAAAAGAGGACATGCAGATAGATGGCCAACAGGTACATGCAAAGGTGCTCAACATCACTAATCCTCAGGGAAACACAAATCAAAACCACAATGAGATATCATCTCACAACTGTTAGAATGGCTATCATCAAAAAAAAAAAAATGTGAGGGATTCTTGGATAACTCAGTGGTTGACCACTTGCCTCACAATTGTAAGGTCCGGGTTTTGATTCCCAACCCCAACCTGTGCAAACCCTGTATGCTGAACTGTGACACAATTGGTAATCACCAAGATGGTCCAGCAGTGAAGGTTCTCGCCTCCCATGTGGGAGGCCCTGATTTGGTTCTTGTCCCATGTGGTCCCACATCCACCTGTGCAGAATGAAACCATGTCACAGCTAATGATGTACAATTATGGAGACTCTCTGGGCCCTCCCTCCTCTTTCTCACACACACCTTCTCTCAAACAATAAAATACGGTAAACTGGGATGGCTCACCAGGTTGAGCGCTCGCTTTGCAGCCCTGGGGACCGAGGATCGAATCCCGGCCCTGGCCTGTGCTGAACTGGGGTGTGCTTCCCATGCGGGAGGCCCCCAGTTTGGTTCTTGCCCCCAGGGTTCAGCCCCTGGCTTGATGGGGTGTGCCTCCCATGTGGGAGGCCCCTGGCCAGTTCCTGCCCACCAGTGTGGAACAAAACCATGTAGAGAGCTGATGATGTACAAGTACTGAGACAGCTCAGGGCCCTCCCCCTCCTGTCTGTCTCTGTAAAAAAAATAAATCTTTGGGGAAAAAAGGACAAGTGTGCAGACAGAGTTGAAAGTCATCTTAAAAAGCTAACTCAAACACTAACATGCCTGCACCCTGCCCTCACCCCCTTTTCCCTGGGGTGCATTCTCGAATGCACACAAAGGCTTCGTTTTAATCACAAATTACGATTAATTCTTCTCCTGCACCAGTTAACCCTTCCTCAGGGGCAAGACATCTTCAATATTTAAGTCATCCTGGCTCAGAGCCCTTAGTATCTATCTGATCCCTTTGTTCTCCTCAATCACTCTTGCATTCCCTTTGGGATACGTAGACCATTTTTTAAAGAGGTACAAAACAAAATGATCTGGGAGGTAGTGGTATGAGGATCTATTTTCTGTTCTGATGCTACTACCCAAGGCTGTTTCTGTGAGTACATTCCCTATTACAACTCTAAACTGACAAGCTGAGCTTGTCTATATCTTCTTTTGCCTCTCAGCTCCTTCAGCATTGGGGGCCACTTTGCATACACAGACCTTTCATGAAACAACAGGGAAGACCAAGAATGGGTGAGGATGTGGTGAAACGGGAACCTTGTGCATTGTTGGTGGTAAATTGGTATAGACACTATGGAAAACAGAAATACCATATGACCTAGCAATTCCACTTCTGAGTATTTATCCAAAGAAAATGAAAACACTAACTCAAAAAGCTATCTGCACCCCCAAGTTCACTGCAGCACTATTAAAAATAGCCAAGATGTGAAAGCAATCTAAATGTCTACTGGAAGAATGGGTAAAGAAAATGTGACCCACTTACTCACTCATACACACACTGCAATATTATCAACCATAAAAAGGAAATGTTGCCATTTATGACAACATGCAGGAACCTTGAGGGCATTATACTAAATGGAGTAAGTCTTGACAGACAAAGAAAAATACCATATGATCTCACTTAAGTTGCAATTGTGAAACAAAACCCAACAAGAAAAACTGAGCTCATAGATCCAGAGAACAGATTGACATGGGTGGCAGGTGGGTAAAATGGGTCCAAAGGTACAAACTTCCAGTTATAAAAGATAATGTCAGGGATATAATGTACAACATGGAGTCTACAGTTTATGATACCATACTTCATCTTTTAAAGTTGCCAAGCGAATAGATCTTAGCAACTTTGGCGATGGATGTTAACTAGACTTAATGTGGTGATCATTTTGCAATACACACACATGTCAAAGCATGCTGTACAATCTGAAACTAATATGTTATATGTGAATTATAGTCAGCAAATAGTGTCCATATCCATTTCATGTAAATCAGACACGATTTCCAGTTAGTCTTTGAAAGCTACAATGACATGTTATTGTAGAAAGACTTTAGCTTTTGCAGTCAGGACAAGACTGAGGTTCCAGAAACAGACTTTTTTTTTAAATGGGGATAATGCCTTACAGGTCATTTTAAGGACTAGAAAGGTCACCTATAAAGAGGTAATAGGATACATGAAGGCAGGGAGCAACTCTTACCTGACCACACCTATCCTTTCCCTTCCTGCTGTGTGTCCTTGCATACTTCTCTATCAGTCACTCCCTAATGACTTTGCCTCCTCGAATTTGATGAAACAAAGCTTCCTATGGTATTAGATTGATTTTCAAGTTGAACTTCCAATTCTTTACCTTAATTGAAATCGGAATTGCACCTGAAGACACAATCAACCTCAAAAACAGTCTTTTCCCCTATTGTCATTTTTAGAGCATTCTTCTGCCTCCATCAGCCTCTATTTTTGAATCTTGACATCCAAGCCCTATCTTTGTTGCTGTGTTTATGACCTCCATCATAACACCCACCTGTTTCAATAAGTTTTGGTGCCTGGTTAGTCATTTTTCCACCTCCTCTCATTCATTTATTTTTATTTCTGGCCCATCTAATACCATGGCTTCATAGTTCCCTATTTAACTTCTAAAACTGCAGAGAGGGACTTCATAATTTGCTTTATTTGGAACTGTTTTACTTCAAGGTCTCAAGTTTAGAGCATTCCTTTTCTGACTGCAAGCATTTTATTTCCTTAGTTCTGAGAACCTGCTCTAGACCCACATCACAATCTTTACATTCAAACTGTGCTCAGTATTCATTCATGTCATTGCTCAGCCTAGGCCATGCCAATGCTGTCTTCACTGACTGCTAGATTCCATCCTTCTTTCCTCCACTCTTGTCTGCCATCCTCACCATTTCAGTCTCAACCCTGTGCAGCACCATTAAATTCCTTTCATAATCACTTTTCAGAAGCCAGGCAAAATTATGAAACCATGCTGCTGGGTTCTATTTAAAGTTCATGCTATTTCTTCTCAGCTGGGTCTCTAATTACGGTATTTTTCAGTGTATAAGATGACCTCTACTTTTCTATCCCAAAATTAAGAAATCAATACATGGGTTACTCCCATGTATAAGACAACCCCCCAATTTTTATTCTAACAATTTTTGACATAAGTATCTTATACAAAGAAAAATATGGTATGTTTTTGTATTTTTATCTTTTATTGTCTTCTCTACTGAATTCTCTGCTTATTTTATAGTAGTCATTCAATAAACTTTTGTCAACTGTTGCCTTAATTAAAATATTTCTTACTACCTTGTAGTCCTGAAATCTTTGCCTCTGCTTCCTAGGTACTAAGAACTTGCATCCTTCCTTAAGAAAATTGGGAACTTTCCATTTTAATGCCCTCAGTTTTTGCTTACTGAACCTTTGCCTTTCTGTACTTTCTTTCAGACTCTCCTACCTCCAATGATAACAAATCTTGCCCTTTCTAAGGATGGGCCCTCCTATTGGCCCTTCATCTCATTCTCCTTTTGTCTCTTTTGGGGTAATGTTCTGCCATCTTTAGTTACTTCCTACTTGAGCCTTCCTTTTTGACTACAACACACAGATCATTCTTATTCAACCCTCTCTTATTACTACTGCTAGCTCATCTGAAACCACAGAGAAATAGCACTAGTGAGCTCTATGTTCTTACTGCCCAGCTGCCCCACCACCCAGATGCCAGCACACTCTCACTCAGGCTGTTTTCTGGTATCTGCTCATGCAAAGTCATCAATGACCTATATCCTAATTCCAAACTTCATTTATTTCTCTTTAATTCTGAGGCGGTTTGATTACTTTGTGGTGGTTCATTGCTGACAACCCTCCTTTCTTTTTCGCCTTTATGTCTATATCTCAGCCTTATCTATCTCTCTCATGTACTGTATGTCTTCACTGGTCTTGTTGTTTTAAATGCTTCTTCCTCCCCTCAACCTCTAAATGTAGGTGTTCTCTAGGTTCTATTTTGGGGCTTACACCTTCTCTCTTAACCATCTTATCTCATTTTAGGGCTTCTTAATCTCCACGTGGATGTTCCCTGATAGGTTATGCTAGCCTTGACCTTTTTTACAAACTCCATTGACAGAATTTAGGTATCTGCTGAACATCCATATTTAGATGTCCTGCTATGGCCTCAGACATACTAGGGCTACAGTGGAATACACTGTATCCTCCTGGGGATAGAGTGGAGCCTATTCTAGGTTCAAATAATGAATCTACCATTTGTTGGTTTTGTTCATTCAAAAATTTATGCGCCAGACATTAGAAAGGTAGTTATGAACAAAAATAAGTACCATTTGAATTTGTGGTTAACTATAGTTTAGTGGGCACAGGTACAGTTCTGTTTTCTGATCTATAAAATAGGGGAAAGGAAATTATCATAGGCTGTTGGGAACACTCAAAGTGATAACATACACTGATTGTTTAGCACACTGCCTGGCATGTCATGTATTCAAAGTAAATATAACATTAATGGTGCCACTCATGACATTTCTATTCTAGTTAATACTACCATTCCCTGAATTTAAATGGATTAACATCTTGGCATTAATTCCAATATTTTCTTATCCATCTGTCTGAAAATTCTCTGTACTTTTACATCCAAGTGAAGAAGAATGGCTAAGACCGTGAGTTCTGGGACTGATATTTTATATACACCCAGATGTGAAGCGAGGATGTATGTGATCTAGGCACTTAACTTTTTGAAGCCTCTGTCCTTATCTGTGAAATAGGATTTTCCTGGCACCTACCTAAGACACATTTTGAGGCTTACATGACATAACACATGCAAAGAACTTCACATGGTATTAACAAGAAATCATAACTGTATTTCATAGACATAATTTCTTGAATCTGATTCTTCCTTTCTATTTGCATCAATACCACCTTAATTCAGACTCTTGAGTGTCTGTTTCATCAACTTCATCTGTCTCTGTGGCAGATTCAGTAGATTAACCCCTTTATGATCGGTGCTTCCTGATATTCATGGCCTTGCATATTCCTCTCCCCTTGAGCGTCGGAGTGACCTGGGACTTGCTTCTAACCAACAGAATATGGCAAAAGTGACAGGACACGTGATTAAATGAGTAAGATTATAGTGTAATTTAGCTGAAACTTCTCACTCCCTTGCTGGCTTTGACAAAGCCAGGCTGCCATGCTGTGGGATGGATCCCAATGTCGGGATGTCCATGGCAGGAACTGAGAGAAGACCTTAGGAACTGAGGGTAGCCTTTGATGGGCAGCTACCGTGTTTCCCCGAAAGTAAGACATTCCCCCAAAATAAGACTTACTTATAGTTTTGCCTCTCGCTGAAATATGTATAAGGCATCCCCCCGAAAATAAGACCTAGTGCATCTTTGGGAGCAAAAATTAATATAAGACACTGTCTTATTTTCGGGGAAACAGGGTATAAGACACTGTCTTATTTTCGGGGAAACGGTAGCAAGAAACTGAAGTCCTTGGTACAAAAGTTACTGAATTCTGCTAACAAAAGCTAATCCTTCTGTATTTGAGCCTCAGGTGAAATCATACTCCTAGTCAACACTTTGAATGTAGCCTTATGAGACCCAGTGAAGCTGTGCCTGGACCTCTGACCAACAGAAACTGTGATATAGTGTATATTTGCGGTAATATTATTATGCTGCAATAAAAAAACGAATCCAGTCTCCTAATTACTTTTCCTGCTTCTAGCCTTCCTTTCTTTAAAGTCCTTCCTCACCAAGGTGAGATCTGTAGAGCACTGCCCTTGCCACCCAGCTGTTCAAAAACGTTCATCCCCCTTGTCCCAACCGCCTATGAAAAGGGCCTCTGAAATCTGGCCGCATCTTACCTCATCTTGTTCTCCTACACAGATCCTTTTCTCCAACTAAACTAGACTACTTATTTTCTGAAACTGCTTTCCAGACCCAGCATCTTCTACTCATGCCATTTCCTTTAACCGCAGGTAAACCTTCACTCCTGATCTGTACCATCAAAATTGACCTTGGCCCTCAAGGGATGTATGTGAAATATTCTCTTCCTTCTCTCAACACCTTTTCCTCAGAGTGCTCTGTACTATCCTATCCAAATATACTCCCTCTCTACTGGGCTCAGGCAGGGTTGTCCAATCTTTTGGTTTCCTTGGGCCTCTTTGAAAGAAGACGACTTATCTTGGGCCACACATATAATACACTAATGATAGCTGATGAGCTAAAAAAACAAAGAAACAAACAAAAAACAAAATAACAAAGTCACAAAGGAAATCTCATTGTTTTAAGAAAGTGTACGAATTTGTGTTGGGCCACAGTCGAAGCTGTCCAGGGCCACAAGTGGCCTGTGGCCCACAGGTTGGACAAGCTTGCTCTAGAGACAGGCTCCATGGTTTTGTCTTTGTTTGCCCACACCAGCTGTGTAAATTTGAGCAAGTTACTTAACTTCTTTGTATCCTAGTTTTCTAACTTGAAAAATAAGAGTCCCTAATACACTTTTTACAAAGATTAAACACAGTGATGATTGTCTGGCACAAAGACAGCAATTTATTTGTCAAAAGAATAGTCGTTTTGTAGCTCCCTTTTAAAAACCTCAACCTCTAGTCTGCAATAGTACTCTCTATTGAGATAAATGGTCATTAAATGATGAACGAAGCCTTTATATTTGCATTTCTACTCAATTTGCATTGAGTAGAAAACAGCATTAGAAATCCCCAGACAATAATCCTCTACCTTCGTTCCCCAAAAGTCTTTTGAGTTATGGAGAATCCTAAAATAAAAAACTAAGAAAGAAGGGATGTGGATGAGAAAAGCAGGAGGGAGAGAGGAGAGAGAAAGAGGAAAAAGAGGGAGAGGGGAAGGAAAGGGAAAAAGAGGGGGAAGGGACAGGTAGGGAGAAAAAAAGACAAGTAGGCTCCTGGGGAGAAAATGCTTATAAATAATCAAATCACTGAAAAATCTGATTTACTATTTTCACTCATTATTATCAAAGTTCCTTGCATGATTTCTGGCTGGAACAAGGGAAAGTGGCGTATTTTCAGGTAGAGTCTGCTTGCTTTAATGTAGCTTTTCAGCATCTGGCCACATATACACGTTTATATGCGTAAAAGACCTGGTAACTCATCCCTTTCATGCTGATTTTAAAAGCACTGCAGGCACTGACTTGAGAGAGTTATACACTCGGCAGTGCGTAGACATCTAATGACTAAGAATATGACATCACACCTGACCTTTAAAATATACTCACCAGAAATCCCAATGAAAAAATAAAACCATACATTCCAAATGTTACTGCAAAATACCCTCATATTTTCCTGGCTTAGTTACTACTAGTGGAAGAACATAATGATCCAGAGAAAGAGAAAAATACTTTGACATCAGTGTGTGGGCTGGGATTAGAAAAAGTCACGGTCTCTCATGGGGCACCTTCTCACATCCTGGAGCAAAAACAGAGAAAGCTTAACCATGGGAGCTGTGCAGAGGGTGCTGCCGTGGACAAAGCTGCAGAATCATACGCAAGCAGGCATAACATGTCTCATTTTGTCAGGGAGAGAACTGATCTTTAGCAGCACAATGACTATCCTAACACCTGATATGCCAACCAAATAAATGATCAGTTTCCTGGTGCTGCCATAGCAGCCACAGTACTTCCTTTAAATAACACATCTGGAAATGAAGAGCTCTCTGGGAAGGTGGAACGATACTCCCTCACCTACTCAGTACCCACCCCCAAACCAGTTCAGATGTACAACTACTTCTGTCTATTTTGTTGGTGTCACATCTGCATTAGATAGGTAAAGAGTCTTAAAGAAATAAGCAGAGGAGCTAAGTGGTGCAATAGTTCTTGCCAGAGTGAACCATTAATAATTTGTTTTTTTCTTATAGCACATGTGTTTTTGTAATGTGTCTTTGTTCACTAAGATGGCACTTACTTAACTGCTTCATGTTCATATGGGGGTGGGGTGGGAGAAAATACAACCTATATTTAGAACACAAAACTTCAAATTTTTTTTAATTCTAATCACTCAGAAAATCACAGAACTTTGTCCCCTTGCCAAGAGAGTTTATCAGAGGTCTAGGATTTTGGAAAAGGGAAATGAGGACTTACTACTGTTTGTGTGACACATCCACTATTCTATTAAGTTGACTGCACATGGCGTACTTGCCAACGCATTACCGAGAAGTGTGAGTGAAGCATGATCTCATCTCCAGTCCCTGAGGCAGGACTGATTTCTCTGAACAAGATCATTAAGATGTCACCTCAAAACAAAATGGATAACCCTAAAGGTGAACTCTAATAGTTGTTATCCATAAGAATTTATGATCTGAATACACATAGCCTGAGAGTGGTGGGAAAGGTACCTAGAAAAGGACAGAGTATCTCCCCTGGAAAGGACACTTTCATTCTTCTATATGAGGAGAAATAAAGGCACACAATGCCAGTCAGAGGGCTGGGACGATGTAAATTTACAAGTGGCCCAAACCATGAGAAATTTCAACTTCTGGGCAACCCCTCAAAGCAGCCAGAAGAAGTGACTCATTATTACTCAGATACTTAATTTCTGTTCACTGACATAATTCCTATATAATAATCTAACATGAAATAAACTTATGTCCATGGTGGCAACACAGAATTTCAACTCGAACATGTCTACAGCTGAATAATTTAAGAAAAGTATAGCTCCCAAGCCTGCCACAGTGTGCGGACTATGAAGACCTTGGCCTTGGATGTTTTTCTACTGTTTGGCCTTTTCCTCCTATCTTTATGTTTTACAGTTTTCCTGCAGAGGCCTGTCACACAGGCACATGGAAATAAATCATCTATTTTGTTATTATTTTCTAGTAAAAAGAAAAACATTATAATTATTGAGATCATGAAATCATAGAGACTAAAGTTATAGTCGTATATCAATCACTGTATCTGAGACATTTACCAGTATGATGGCTAGCTTCAAACAAAGTACTAAAGTAAATTAAACGAATATAATTTACAATGGGACCAAAGTTATGTGTTTAGAACAGGGTTACGATTGGCCCTCATGTGACTGTGCTGTGACTGGGATCTCATGATGGTGAGTTATTCCATCTCTCAAGTTCCAGTTTAGAAACCTGAGGTTCTTCCTCACTTCCTGGTTTGCTCTCTGGCCTGACTTCTTTTACGCCCCTGCGTCACTTGGGACCTTACTCTAGGGAGGACACAGCACCTCTCTCTTCCCTCTTCCTTCCACAGGCTTCATAGGCCAGTACTTAGACCAACATTTTACACATAATACTCAAGAAATATTTGTTAAGTAAAACAATAAAAATACTTTTATCAGTTCCCATTAAGCTGATCTTTGGTCATCTGACACCAATTTCTCCACTGTATCTGTAAACATTAGAGCAGTGGTCCCCAACCATTTTGGCACGAGGAACCAGTTTTATGGAAGATAATTTTTCCACAGACTGGGGCAGGGAGAATGGTGGGAAGGAGGCAAGGATTCAAGCACATTACATTTATTGTGCACTTTATTATTATTACATTGCACTATATAATGAAATAATTATACAACTTAACCAAAATGCAGAATCAGTGTTGGATTCTGACTTAAAGCCTGCCACCAGATGCAGCTGTACAACTGAAGTACATCAACTCACTTGCCACCATAAAGCCTGCCACCAGATGCAGCTTCATTATCACTTGCCACTCACTGATAGGGTTTTGATGTGAGTCTGCAAGCAATTTATGATGGTCTCTGTGCAGTCAAACCTCTCTGCTAATGTTAATCTCTAGTTGCAGCCGCTCCCCAGCGATAGCACCACTGCCTCAGCTCCACCTCAGATCATCAGCCATCAGATTCTCATAAGGAGCACACAACTCAGATCCCTCCCATGCACAGTTCGTAATAGGGTTCGTGCTCCTGTGCAAATCTAATGCCTTCACTGATCGGACAGGAGGTGCAATTCAGGCAGTAATGCCAGTGATGGGAAATGGCTGTAAATATAGATGAAGTTTAGCTTGCTGGCAGCTCACCTCCTGCTGTGTGGCCTGGTCTGGGGATTGGGGACCCCTGCACTAGAGAATACATATATTTGTCATAAAAATTTTTTTTAATTCTAAGAAATTTATCTCTACTTACTAAAAAAAATTATTGTTTGTGGCAGTATCAGAAAGACACATTTTCTTACCATATAGCATTGCAAAATCCATCTGTATCATCCCAAATTTTAGTGCCTGCACAGTATCCCTCGCTAGTTCACTTTTTTTTACTTTTTATTTATTTACAGGTGCATGGGAATGAATGTAGCTGATTTTATTGCTATAGGCTAACTTGATGCAAATAATGGTATAATCTGTCTCTTGGATTCTTTTCAATCTATTTCGCAGCTGCCTTCTACCAAATGTAAGCCCTGTGGCTTCTTTATTAAAGCTGTGCCCAACAGAAATGTCCTTGAGTACTGATGAAATTGACTAATATTTACCTAAAATTTGGCAATACACAAAACACTTTAATATACATTAACTCATTTAATTCCTATCAGCATCCAAAGAAATGGCATGTTATTTCCATTTTGCACGAGACAAGTCTTTTAAAAACACAGTGATTTTTCTCAAGATTACACAGCAGTGGGAAGCTGGGATGGCTCAGAGGGTTAAATGCTCAGTTTGCAGCCCTGGAGACTGAGGATCAAATCCTAGCCCTGGCCCATGCAGACCCACATGCTGAACTGGGGTGTGCTTCTCATGCGGAAGGTCCCTATTCGGCCCCTGGCTCAAGAGGGTGTGCCTCCCATTTGGGAGGCCCTCAGCCCAGTTCCTGTCCTGCGTGGCCCCTACCCACCTGTGTGGGACAAAAACTGATGTACAACTATGGAGACTGCTCTGGGCCCTCCCCCTTCTCTCTCTCAATGTCTGTGTCAAAAACAATAAATTAAAAAAAAAAAAAATTATACAGCAGGGGTAACATCTGAAGTCCAATTTTCTGTTTCCTGTTCCTTCAGTGTAATCATCTACCAGTTCACGGAAATATGAAAACCTCTCGTTCTTGAACTGCTTTACTTTTTATGAAATTTAATGGAAAATGAGATGAAAACTCTGCTTGAAAAATCTCCCCTAAGTCAGAGTTCTGCCTTAATGTCAGCACTAAAATAACTCACTAAAATCTCTAGCCAAAATGAGTGGAAATAAATTGCTTCCCAAAGAGAATTAGGAATTAAAATGAGCAGCATCATGGCAGATGTGGGCTTCTGTGTCTTGTACGTATTTTTTTGACCCAGTATCCATTTTTCCCTAAAGCACAAAATAATAATTAGAACAGAACGGATGCTTGTATGAGCCGGAAGTTAAAATATCTCATAACAATCTCAATAACTAGATAACTCATTTGAGGGCCATGATGTCAGTACTACAGATGACAAGGAGAATAGTGATTCCAAATAGCACATATTCTAAAACATGGAGTTACATAATAACTGTGTCTGATATAGTCATGTCAGCAAGAAATAATAAAAAAAAATGTTTCCCCAGAAGTTGGTTAGAGGATGTAAATACATATGTAATGTCTTAGCAATTACTTAAAAAAGAAATTGTGCCATTAGTTACTGACACATAATTTGGTAAATAATGAGGAGATGGAAAGGCATTATCATAAAATTATAAACTGTGAGGCAGTTTCACATTATTTTCTCTCAAATTACTGCTAAAATGAAAACATAATAGTTTTTAAGCATTTTAACTGCAATTGTCTTTCTCTCACTTTCTGATGTATATTAAAACTTCTGAAACACCTTACTAATTATCAACAATGAAACAAAATGATAAAACTGAGAAGATGTCTCAATTCTTTTAGAGTGCACATGGGCTTGTGTGTGTGTGTACATGCCTTCTGGAGACTAAAGCAAGTTTGTCCAACCCATGGCTTGAGAGCTGTATGTGACTGAGGGCAAGCTTTGAATGCAGTCCAACACAAATTTGTAAACTTTCTTAAAACACATGAGATTTTTTTCTTTTAGCTCATCAGCTATTGTTATTGTTAGTGTATTTTATGTGTGGCTCAAGACAATTCTTCTTCTTCCAGTGTGGTCCAGGGAAGCCAAAAGGTTGGATACCTCTGTTCTAATGGGAGCCTGTTTCTTTGCCTTTCCAGATTCTAGGGGCCTCCCAATTTCCTTGGCTCATGCCCCATCCCCTCCATCTTCAAAGCCAGAAATATCAAGTTGAGTCTTAGGTCACATCTTTCTGGTTCCTTCTAAATCAAAGATGGTTTAATCCAGGAGTGTTTAGCCTTTTGGCTTCCCTGGGCTACATTGGAAGAAGAATTCTCTTGGGCCACACATAAAATACATAAACACTTAATGACAGCTGATGACTAAAAAAAATTGCATTAAAAATCTCAATGTTTCAAGAGAGCTTAACAAATTTGTCTTGGGACTCATTCAAAGCTCTCTTGGGCTACATGTGGCCTGTGGGCTGCAAGTTGGACAAGCTTGGCTTAATCCCTTTCTTTTCTTTTTTAAAGATTTATTTTATTGTTTTTGACAGAGAGAGACAGACAGAGACAGAGACTGAGAGACAGAGAGAGAAGGGGGAGGGCCCAGAGCAGTCTTCATATTGTATGTCATCAGTTTTTGACATAGTTTCATTCCACAAAAGTGGGCATGGGGCTATCCAGGGTGGGAACTGGGCCCGAGGCATCCCGCCCACATAGGAGGCATGCCCCTGTGATTTCGGGGCCGAACCAGGGGCCTCTCACATAGGAAGCTCGCTCCAGGTGGGAACAGAACTGGGGGACTTCCACATGGCCCAGTTCAGCATATGGGTCTGCATGGGCCGGGGCTGAGACCCAGATTCAATCCTTAGAACCCAGGGCTGCAAGGGGTGTGCTCAACCCTTGGAGCCATCCTGGAATCCCAGTTTAATCCTTTTCAAATCAGATAGTTTTCCTACCATTTGGGTGAATATTTTGCTTAACAGGTCCATTAAAACTTACCCTATCTTTACAGATGTTGACTCACTATGATGTACACCTGAAACTAATATAAAATTGTATGTCAACTATACCTTGATAAAGATTAAGAAATCCACCCATCCTTCTTGCTAGTCTGTTACTGAAAACATAGCAAAGCAAATCTTGTCACTCATCTTCATGCTCATGCTTTTAAATGCAGCTGTGGCTTCACACTGGGGGCCCCTGCACAGTCTCACTCCTTCTGCAGCCTTACCTTGCACCTCCCGTTTCACTCACTACCATCACCCCCGTGCCTAGGAGGCCAGCACATGGTCTGCACACAGTTGGGCCTCAATAACTATTTGTTAAATGCAAAAATAATTTTTACCATTTGATAATGTAACAAAACTTTGCCTCACGATTTTGAAATTCCCAGAGCAATTTTAAGTAAGGAGAGAATGAATTACTACTTTATCCTCCATAGGAATTTTTATGTATTTTGATAGTCTACAGCAGGTACTTAATAAAGTTACATGTATTTTCACTCAAAGTACTCCTTTAATTTACTATTTCAACAAATTAATGTTGTATTGTGCATATGAGAATAAGCATTAACACAGATGAATCTATTCATTCATTCCATCATTTAGTAATCCTTTACTACAAGTTAAGTGCCAATGAGAATTATTAGAAACACAGCAAATAGAAATCAGCAAGTGAGATGAGAATTTTTATATTCCCTACCCCTTGGCGATATTAGTGGAAATCTGTGGTACTTTTCTCTAGAAAGAGAGCAAAGGGTCTGGTAGCAGTAAATAGAGTGCATGGGACTTAGCACATTTGCCTTATTTTATTTTATTTTTTATTTTATTGTTTTTGACAGAGAGAGAGAGAGAGATACTGAGTCAGAGACAGAGAGAAGGGGGAGGGCCCAGAACAGTCTCCATAGTCGCACATCATTGGCTTTTTCACATAGTTTCATTCCACAGGTGGGCTTGGGGCTGCACAGGGCAGGAACTGGGCCGGGGTCTCACCCC